>JANLJB010003683.1:1562-46599 GCA_026212285.1 Bursera cuneata
AGATGAATGAGAGAAACATGGAGGCTTGGTTATTTTTGAAAGACCCCCTTCTAATATGGCTATTTTGGGTTATTTCCCAAATTTATCAGTTTCCTAATAGATTTCATAAAGCTCGTTCGAGAATTATATTTGTAACGTTCCACATTTTTAACGAATTTAACTCGAGATGATAGTTTAACAAAATTTTCACGCTAGTTGATGACATATTACATCATAGCATCTATTCAACCTAAAAGAGAGTGTGTATATATGGAGATTTTCCTTCTTGGAGACAGTATGTTTTACATGGTTCATAATTCTTTCTATGAGACTGCTATCCAAATCACTTATGATTAACTTCTTTATTTTCCGGATCGTGTAATAAGCAAAAAACTTGAAGCAAATTTTCTGTTGTAATATTCCAGAAAAAATCCTTACCAGTTTTGCTTCCTTTGAGTGGTCATATGGAATATCACTGGAGTTTGTGAGAGGCAAACCTAGGGATGAATGAAATGTTTAATTTTACAGAGCAATATGTACAAAAATCTCACCTAGCAATAAACACAGTTTCTGAAGAAGCAAATAAACCAACAGCAAGAAATCAATGATAGAATGACCCAAAAAAAAAAAAAAAAAACTGTGGATCAGAGATGGATTTGTTCAAACCTTTCCATGGAGACACTATGCANCAATGATATAATGACCCAAAAAAAAAAAAAAAAACTGTGGATCAGAGATGGATTTGTTCAAACCTTTCCATGGAGACACTATGCAATTTCAAAGTAAAACTTAAGGTTCTTTATACAAAGTAAAAGAAGAAAATAGAAAAAATAAAAATAAAAACACACTCAGAAGCACGATGGAGGAGAGACAGTCTTGCATGGTCAATAATTCAGTCATAGCTCCTAAATCTCCAAGCAGAAACAGAAAAGAGGGCTCTATCTTGCCAGTAAATAACTAGACATCCATGTTCGTCTTTGATCTTATACTTATCATAGCCATAGCTCTGCAACAATCCTGTTGCCTGCAGCATACCATTGTAGCTTAAAGGCACCCTTCCAAACCCAGATAACTCAAGCCGCAGAATCCATTTCTCAAGCTTCTCATGCCTTTCTTTCCTCTCCATTCCCTCACATGCTATGATGTTCTTGATTTCCTCTCCAAACAGCATCTTCTCAACTTTCTGCCGCTCTATCGATGCTCTTGGTATGGTGGACTCCAAGCAATCAAATAATGCAGCATAAAAGTATAGTGCTTCTAGGATCCTCTCCATTAATGTGGGACCATTATGATTTGATTCCTGCTCAGAAACTACCATCAACTTTGGTGAGAGGCCCCGAAGAGCACTTAAAAATTTTACCATCTTTGGGGAAGGAGTTAAAGACATTGGGGTTGATGGTGATGCAGTGTCTGGGCTTGGGCTAAACAAATGGACAGGATCTCTTTGAAGCCACTCTCCTAATGTGCGTTGGTTCCTCCGAAAGACTCTTTGCAAATTTGATGTTGAGGGAGAGTTTCTCTTGGGCATCTCATCATCAGTTGCCAAGAATGAATGCAACTGAAGAACAGAGCTGACTGCAAGAGCTTCTCCTGTCTTTACACGTAAACTATCAACATCGATATTCTCCAATTTGCTTACAATTGGGTTAAACTGGAAAGGAATGTCCAATTTTTCAGCTTCCTCTATCAACCGAAGAGCCATTTGGTCCAGTACCTCTTTCTGTTCATGTATTCCAGTAATCCTCAAATGTGGTGGGCCTTCCGGTCGTGCACTTAATGTCTGAAGAAGGTTGATCCATTGGGCAGGTTCGAATGAATTAAGATCAATAATATGAATCATCTTCTCCCCTTCCATGGCTTCGACAATGGCTTGATTTGTGATAACATATGCAAGCTTCAAGAAGGGGCAGAGGTCAAAGAATAACTTTTGAGCAAGAATTTCTTCAGTTACTGATGATATTTTCGTGGAATTGAGGGCTTTGTGAAGACCAGGCCAAGCTTTAAGCATCCGGTCAGCTAGTGCCTCGGTGAAATATGCAGCGATTCGCTGCATGGTATCACCATCAGGAGAAGCAAGGTGAGAAATATGCTCAAGGCTGATATTTGCATTCTCAACACTGCCAGCAGCAACATGGTTAGCGCAGGCAAGAAGAAGTTGGATCAGAAACAAGCCCCTCTGTTCAGATTTCAGCTCCCCAAGCCATGGATATGCTGAACCAAACCCAGGAGACAGTGACATCCAGGAGAAGAGCTGCAGGGGCGATGAAGTTACAGATGATGATCCCTCCTCTTGAACCATTCCTGCCATTAACAATACAGCAAACTCCGTCCCCTGAAGCGGAACAGAGACCAAAGATAGCCAGATTTAGATCATCTGAGGTTGCTAAATGATCCGAAGAATATAACAACCAAAAATAAAGATTTCTTGAAAGTCTAATTACTCAACTGAGCTAAACTGCTACGGCAGTTTCAGTTGAAATTTCAATTTCTCCTGTAAGTGACCAAACGACGATGATCCAGGATCAAATCACTTTTATTTCAACATTCTCCTTCCATATTTCCATTATTATTTTAGAAGATGACTTCTTAAAAGAATTATGTATCTGCAAATAATAATCTAATAGACCCACCTATTACAAAAAACAGGAAATGAGAAACAAGAACAAGAATTCTTATGTTTCCCTTTTGTATTTATCTCCAAAATCACATGGATGATAATAAGAACAAGCCAACCAGTGAATAGTAGGCATTTTTTGTTTCAGAAGTAATTTTTTCACTTTCTCCTACCATTATTTTAGTTACTAAAAAGGATAGAATTTACCAAAAACAAAAGCAAATTCACTTTCGTCAGTGAAAAACACAAAGTGGACATGCATTATTTTCGAGAATTCTCCAAACCAAGCAGGCAGAATCAATAAATGGCGAGGGACTCACCAGAGAAAGCTCACTAGCTTCTCCTTAGAATTACTGATGAAAGGCAGCAGCTATATGAAATCCCCAACTGGGTTTTGAAATTCAGCAAAAACCCACAAAACCCCGGAAAAAAAGTTACAGGCTTGGTAAGCCAAAAATCTTAATCCGTCAAAGTGGGGTAAGAGCAACTAGGTAGGGTTTGTGGGCTAGGGTTTTGTTGCAAAGTGAGTGAATTGGAATTAAAGGTATTGTCTTGAAGGACTTTTCCATGGCTGATTCAGCGACAACACAAGAGGTTGTTTTTGTCTTCATTGTTTTGTTGTCCCTTGGGGCGATCAGAGGAATATGGAATTTCTTGAAGTACAATACAAAGGGAGGAGCACTTACTCTTTCTCTATTTCTCCCTCTAAAAAATCAAATGTTTGTTACTCTATCTCTCTAGAAATGAAAATGTTTGTTTGTTCCTTTCTCTCTCTAGGATTGATTTAATTTTTGTCTTAACGTGAGGTGGATGGGAATAAGAGGTGGCCAAAACTTGGTATTTTACTTAAACACAACCCCAATCCAAACAGGTCCTAACAAAACAAAACAACACCCTTGCTTGTTGCTTAGTGGGTGATAGAGGGGATTGCAAGGGAGAGCTTTACAGGTGCCTCCAAATCCATTATTTGTTTTCTTTCCAAACCCCATAACACCATCCACTCGTTACTTTCTTCTTATATTAGGACAGAGAAGCAAGAAAGATTTTGGTAAAAGCCAAAAGTAGACAGAAGACTTAACTTTAGGGGTGGAGTCTTGGTTGGGAGTACTTGGGCGTATCTAATCTCTATGGTTGTGAGTATTTTTAAATTGCTTTACCAAAACACATTTCTTCATTTCAAAAGATTTGACAAGCTTTAATAAGTTCTGACAAAATCTAGGATTAGTGATAAACCACATCATCCTATTTGATTTGCTGAATCTGCTAGTCGGAATAGAATTCCACTATGCTTAATGCTTGTTTTCTTCTTTCAACTTTTTCTGTGTCTTTTATTTTATTTCTCGTAAGTTTCGGTAGTGGTGGTAGTATTAGTGGCCAGCACTTTCCTATGGTAGCACCTTTTCAAGATAAGCACAAATACTTGATAATCAATAGCAAAACTTCTTCCTTTTTTCAGAAATAAAAGCTTTTGAGAATAAATCGATGTTGGATACTTGATAATCAAATATAATTAATTCTTGTTTTATTAATCAATATCAAAACTTCTTCCATGATCATATCAAGACAAAGGGATATTTAAGCTTTTAAGAGAATGGTAATTCAACATTCACATCTTTATTAATGGATTTTCAACACTGTTACCACATTAGCGGTAGCAGGCACGGGAACCTTAACTATATGTGTCTGGATATGGTGGCGCTAACAATGGAAGAAGAGCGCTAGAAAACAATGGTGATAATATATGGGAAATGTGTGTTATTAGCATAAATATAATAGATAAACATTGGATGGTACAGAATGCATATTATCCATCCTGTAGTGGGACAACATCCTGCAAAGAGTTAACCGTTACTTCCGACATTGTATATGCCAAGTTTATGTAAACGATTGGACAACTCAAAGCATCTGTCCTTGTTTTTACTGATCAACATTACTTAGGAACAGCCATTGATAGCCAGGCTCATCGTTTCTGATGTTTTCCATGTGATGCATCCATCTGCATTATTTACAGGGCGATCAAAGATATGCAAGTCAAACTAGGTCTGCTAATCTGACATGGTGCACATGATGATCTTTGACTATACATTTCTATTATCACACGCAGCCTTGCTTTATTACAGCGCAAAGGGCACTTGAACCTTCTGACAATCAGATGAGATGAGGTGATGTAGTGATGGGCGAGAGAGACGAGGGCACACGGGGGAATCCACAGATGCTCACCACGTACGAAGCACATATACATGCAAACATTAGGTGTTTCCTAGATCTAGTCTAGCTATAAATAATCATTGAAAGAGAAAGCTTAATTTATAAGGATTTGCTTTGCTTAATTAGATTAGATTGTGACTTAGGAAGACAAATAATTAAATTGGCATCATTATATGAAAGCTATTTTTATTGTCTTAAGCACTTCTATCGATTCTAACAATGCTTAAAGGGGGAGTTCTCAAGGGATGATACTTCGTCGCTTTGCGGCCGGGCACTGATAATGTAACATTAAGACCAGTATAAGTCTCTCTGAAAGTCAGCTAAAAACTTGGCAGATTGTGTTGGAAGTAGAGCTAAAAACAAAACATGAAGGAACACTAATGCGTTTGTATATGTCATATTCAAATGAGAGAGTTCTGTGAGTTCTTCTAACCTGAAAGGAGAATTCAGACAAACAGAATAGAAATTTGCGAAATAGACAAGCACTTTGCATTTATAATCTCTTGTGGGTCTAAGTCACGGGGCTTGGAATTGTCAGAATTAAAAGGGGCTCAAAATTTAAGATGGTTTAAGTTTAAATATACATATCATAATCCTATTACAAGTTTCAATACATTCAGTTTGTGTAAAAGAGAAGGCGATTTGTCGATGGATGAGTTGTTTTTAGTTAATGCCTTTTAGTAGAATCGAATTGAACAGTCCAATTCCCATTGCCATGCCATGAAGTCATCCTTTATGCAGGATATTTTCTTCTTAATTTTAAAATGGGACAATATCAAATAGTACCCCTGTATTTTGGTTTAATTTCAGATGGAAAATATGTTTGACATTTTAATCAACTAGACCCCTAAGGTTTACTAAAAATCATCATTAACATTTTCGGTTAAGTAATGGAGTAACAGAAGAGGGTATTTTAGTAAATAGATTAAGATAATTTTTAAGGACAAACAAAAGGTTAATTACGTAAAATGAACGATATCAAACACTTCCATAACGTTTTAACTTAATTTCATACGAAAAGTATGTTTGACACTTTAATCAACTATACCCCTGAGATTTACCCAAAATTATCAATAAACATTTTTTATTAACTGATAAAGTAACAGAAATGAAAAAAAGACTAATACACCATTGATTAAGTCTAGCTCAAACACAAGATTTTAAACACTCTATAAAAAAAAATGAAAATACCCTTAAAACATATTAAATATAAAAAGGTCTTAAGATACATATATAAACTTAAAAATTTTGATTTTGCCATTGATTAAAACTTTAAATTTAAAAGAAAAAATTAAAGTCATAGACAACATTTGCATTATAAAAATAAAAATCAAATTAAAGTCATAGACATCATTTTTATGACTATAAAAATTTTATAAGTATATTGTGTCATAAAATTTCAAATTTGATTTTTATTTTTATAATGTAAATGTTGTCTATGACTTTAATTTTTCTTTCAAATTTGAAATTTTAATCAAAGGTAAAATCGAAATTTTTAAATTTATATGTGTACCTCAAAACCTTTTTATATTTATTATATTTCAAAAGTATTTTTATTTTTTTATAGAGTATTTAAAATATTGTATTTGAGCTAGACATAATCAAGGGTATAGTAGTATTTTCTCCTCTTATGTTACTTTGTCAGTTAACAAAAATGACTTGTTGATGATTTTCGATAAACCTCAAAGGTCTAGTTGATTAAAGTGTCAAACATGTTTTTTGTATGAAATTAAGTCAAAATATGAGTGTGGTGTTTGATATTGTCCCTTAAGAAAGATAACAGAAGATAGGTATAAAAGTCTTTTTCTCTCTTAAATTACTGTGTCAGTTAACGGAAAAGACTTATTGATGATTTTGGGTAAACCTCAGGGATCTAGTTGATTAAAGTTTCACAACATGCTTTCCGCCTGAAATTAAACTAAAACATAAGAGTAGTGTTTGATATTGTCTCATTTTTAAATTGTCTCAAACTTTCGAGGCTCCAACTTCATATGTTTGTGTAACATTCAATTAGGCATAGTGAGAGATAGAAGCTTAATTGTTATTAAGTCAATTGATCATATGAAGAAGAGAAAAAGTAAAAATATCACTTAAACGATGTTCATTTAATTTGATATTAACTCTTGAGTATATTTTCGTGTGGAGTTTTGTTACTTAGAAAATGGTAAACAGTTTGGCAAATGTATGAACAGATATTCAGTTCAGGGCTGACGGTAGTGCTTTTGAGCAGATGCCTTTGGACAACATAACGCCCAGGAAGAGCCCAATCCACCCAATCGCTACAGATGGGCTTTGGATATTAATAGGCCACAATCCAATATGCTTCTTGATTTGAACGCCAAGAAATAGAACGTGACACATCCAATGTGGGCTGGTTTCTTACAATGAAGGGTGACAGAAAGAAGCCAAAATTGAGCCAAAACGCACGCAAGTACAAAACCTGAACGCAGTTTCAATCGTTTCCATCACTATCACCAAAAGCTGGCTTTTCACGGTACAATTAACTAGTTAAAGCTGTACTTTTAACTTTTAGAGGCCAACATAACGTATAAATGGATATAGTTGAGAAGAAAAATAGTTTGATAATATTGTCTTCTGGCTCCATCTGAATGGATTTGCCTGATGGGAACGGCAGATCAAAGCATTGGCTACGTACGTTCAATCTCATTCATTCATATGGCATGTGTTTATGGAGGTAGAAACACGGCACTGGAGACCAAAAGTGCTTCTTTTCATGAATAAATCAAAAACCACTTTCCAACCACTAACTATTAGTAGTGCTTCGGTTCAGGACTATTTTAGTATTTTTTGAGTTTGAAATACGGACAATGTCGGACAACAGAAGTGCTAGCTTCTGCTAATAAGTAACAACGTTTGGAAACACAAATTAATGCAAGAGTTTGACAGGGCCGCAACGGCACATATACTCATCATTAGAAGCTAAAATCTCAGAGAATTAACCAATGACCACATAACTAGATGACGTCAAAGGAAAGCTGGAGACAGAACAGACAGTTATCATCAACCTCTCCTTAGTATCAAACACGGTCCACAATGTTACATCGATCATTAAACTAACCGAAGTGTTCCTCCGTAATATTCGCCAAGACGTGCATCTCTTCTCTATATATGTTGCTTTGTAAATAAATAAATAAATATATATTATATACTGAATATTCTAAAATTGTTCTTGCCATCTTCTTAAGTAATATATTTTAATCATTCATAAGTCAACTTAATCTCTCACACACAGAGACTAATCATCTTGTCAATTTTCTGCCTTGGAAAAGCTAGCCTTTCTTTTCTTCGAAGATGGAACCCTCGTCGGGTACTACTCGTTTTAGGGTTCTGATCAAGTTCTTCTGTGCCTTGTTGATCATCACGTTGTTTCCTCGCTTTTGTACTAGTTCATATTTGTTGCATCCTTTGGTTGCCAACTCAATGGTGGAACACAATAACTACACAGCCATATCTGCATTTCGGGTACTGAATAGAAGAACTTTGTTCGAATGTCCCGATGCAAACCCTTACCTCCAAGTCAATGTTAGCACAAGTTCTGACCTCTCCGATGAAGAATTTGTCACGGTAACCATTAGTGGAGTCTTGCTTCCCGCTGAAAGTGATTGGGTTGCTATGATCTCACCTTCCAATTCTGAGTAAGCATGCATTATCATATCGAATATTTGTACGTATCCCCTTTGCAAGCTAAGTGACATTTGATTTTCTCTAACTAAACTCTACTTTTCACCATTACTTACAGTGTGTCAAGTTGTCCTGCTAGCGAGTCCTTCTATTGGCAAACGGGTGATTTAAGTGACCTTCCTCTTCTCTGCCACTATCCTGTGAAGGTAAATTAACCTAATATTTTAGCTAGCTGGCCACATGGGTGATCAATATTTAAGTGTAACTAAAGTCAAGTAAACGGGTAATATAGCTAGCGATTCTGATGAGAAAAAGACTCAACATAAAAAGTTGAGTACGACCCTTATTAAACGAAAAGATTCATGAGAACTACCTCAATGCATGGCAACTTTTATCAGATAAAAATTGGTAATGAAGTCAACCCCAATATATATGGTTTACTGTGGAATATGACTAGTATTGTGTAGATTTATTTACATTCGATGATTTGAGTATAAGAAATAAATAAAAATACTTTTGAATATTTGATTGTTCGAATGATGTTATATAAGTTATTGATACATATAGTAACGTTAAAATGAAATTCTTTAGTTTCTATTTTATGCACGTACTCCACATACCTTTGAGCTGTACCAAGGTGCATACATCCGTTGATCTATTACATCAATAGTATCCCCTAAAATTTAAGAAGCAAATGACAAAACTAAGAAAAAGTTCTTTTGATTTTGATCGAAATTAACGATATAAGTTTCTAATTAAAGACTTTTAATTTTACAGAATTTTGTAGAAGAAAAAGTTATATTTTACTTTGATTATGTCAAACCAAACGTGATTTAAATTTTGTTCTTAATTTAGTTAATTTATTGTTCAAATATGCTTCCACTATCATTTGTAAATTGACAATAAGGCTATCTCAACAATTTGAGCTTTCGAAATTGCAGGCTCAGTACATGAGCAAAGATCCAGACTACCTAAGTTGCAAGAAGCAGGAATGCAAGAAATATAGCAATGGCAAATGCGTAGTGACTACTTGCGGTGGTTCAATAAAATTTCACGTTATTAACATCAGAACAGACATTGAATTCGTGTTCTTTGCTGGTGGATTTGACACACCTTGCATTTTGGCTAGATCAAACCCTGTCAACTTTGCCAATGCAAACAAGCCTTTATATGGTCATATATCAAGCATAGACTCGACTGGAACATCGGTAATTAAGCAAAAGTATTAATTATCAGTATTAAAAGTTTTGTCTATGCTCAACGTTGATGTGTCTCCAAATGTTTCTTAAACATCAAAGACCTATTAATAAAGGTGAGTTATAAGACTAATTTCATAAATTGATTATATCTGGAAAATTGATGCTGCAGATGAGATTAACATGGGTCAGTGGCAATAAGGAACCTCAACAAGTTCAATATGGAGATGGAAAATCAGAGACATCCGAAGTTTCTACATTTTCGCAAAAAGACATGTGTGGTAAGTTCCATATATATTCTGATCCTTAACTCCTTTAACTCCCACAAAATCTTAGTACTGTAAAAATCCTATAGTTATCAATATATATAATATTTGTCGGGATACAAAAAGTAACAGTTTTGAGCTCAAACCAAGTAGATATCATCCGGTTAGTATTTAATGTAGGGGTCTTTTACTTCTACAAATTTGCTTTTAGGCTTTACATAACCTTCCTTTACTCAAAATGCATCTATTTAGTTGAAGAAACTCAAATTTTATAAATTAGTCACTAATAATGTGGGATATGACAAAATCTCCCTTTTCGGACCTCTTATCCTATAAGTATATCGCACCAACCCATCTTAGATAACGGACAAGAGTATCACGCCAACCTATCTCGAATAACAAGTCTGCGTTAATACCGAATTAACAAGATTCTAAGGAGGAATATGTTACAGAAAAAAGTTCAAAACTTGGCTGAAGGCCTCGGACAATTAATGTTCATGTTCAGGTTTTGGTCAATTGAGATCCTATATACTGTTCATGGTGTCCTTGAACTTGGTAACTTATATGTAGTTGTTTTATCAAGCAATTATCAGTAACCTTAACTTCGTTTTTCTTGTAATGCTCAATGATCTCTTACTAATTACTATTAGAACGGTGACTGCTGAAATCGATAGGTCCTGAACTAGTAAGCCCAGCCAAGGACTTTGGCTGGCATGACCCAGGTTACATTCATTCTGCAGTGATGGCAGGACTTCAGCCTTCAAAAACCTACTCCTACAAATATGGAAGGTAAGGCATTCCATGGTTAATACCTAACTCTATGGATGTTTAAATAAATGCATCACGGAAGTTAAACTATGTTAGAATACTAATCCATTAATTGGGAACTATCACTATTAGCCATTAGGCAATTTAACATATATAGTGGTAAAGATGCCTTGTTCATCTATACACATGACCTTGCCTTGTTCATCTATGCATATGACCTGTTGAAAACTGTTAGTTTGCAAGTAGTGCAGTCCCTGTTGAATAGAATGTCAAGAGAGACATTTATCCGAAGTTTTCGAGGGATAACAAAATGAGATTTCATGATTTTATATTCAGTGATTCAGTTGGTTGGAGTGATGAAATCCAGTTCCAAACTCCCCCTGCTGGAGGATCGGATGAACTCAAATTTCTTGCATTTGGTGACATGGGAAAGGCTCCTCTTGATGCTTCTGTGGAACACTACATTCAGGTACACATATTTGGTTCTGCTAAATACGAACTTGGAGATGATATATGATGAAAACTTCCCAGTTCCCTTCATTTATTTCTTGAAAACAAATTCGGCATATCACATTAAGGAAAATGGAACCAAGGTGTAGGTCATTTTTGGGTTATGTACTTGCCGTGATCCTGTACTATTCTATGTCCGTTATTTACATTGTGACAGTTTCAGTTAATATAATTAACCTTACGTTAAGTAGAAAACGTAGAAATGTAATAATTTCATGCCTCATAAATTGAGGCAATCATGGCTGATGAGATTTAAATTATATGACAAGTACAGCCAGGATCGCTCTCAGTGATCAAAGCCATGAACAGTGAAGTAGATGAAGGCAATGTGGATTCTATCTTCCACATTGGTGATATAAGCTATGCAACAGGCTTCTTGGTTGAATGGGATTTCTTCCTTCACCTGATAAGCCCCTTGGCTTCTCGGGTTTCTTACATGACTGCAATTGGAAACCATGAGAGGTAATTCTCTGAATTAATTGCCAGCTCCAAATTGCCTCAAATTTCTGAACTAATTTCCAACATCAAGCGAAAAATGAACAGAACTTTTGCGATGATTCTGTTTTTTCTTTTTCAGGGATTACACAGGCACAGGGTCAGTGTACATAACTACTGACTCTGGTGGAGAATGTGGAGTTCCTTATGAAACCTATTTTCCAATGCCAATCTCAGCCAAGGACAAACCATGGTATTCCATAGAGCAAGCAAGTGTTCACTTCACAGTGATGTCAACTGAACATGATTGGTCAGAAAATTCTGAACAGGTAATTTTCAATAAGTATGATAAAACTTTTTCTATAATCTGAAATCGTTTTGATTCTAACACTGGTTATGGAAAAACAATGCCAATTATAACAGTATGAATGGATGAAAAGTGATATGGCATCCGTTGATCGATCAAAAACTCCTTGGCTAATTTTCACAGGGTAAGTTGATTAGGGTCTATTTTTGACAATTAGACAGTTTCATCGCAAATTGGTTACTTCATTTGCTTGAAATTCTTTACTAATTGCAAAATTCAGGCACAGGCCAATGTACAGTTCCTCAGGATCTGGAGTTGACAAGGACTTTCTTGATACTGTAGAGCCATTACTACTGGATAACAAGGTGAGCAACTCTGGCTTGACTAAGCTCTGTTTGTTGCTTTCCGAAAATGTGAAGACCAACGTTGAAATGCGAATATGATTGCGTGAACTAGGTTGATCTGGTTCTGTTTGGCCATGTTCACAATTATGAGAGAACCTGCTCAATTTATAAAAGTGAATGCTTGGCAATTCCTACAAAAGATGGAGATGGGATAGACACATATGATCACAGCAACTACAGTGCACCAGTGCAGGCAGTCATTGGCATGGCTGGCTTCAGTTTGGACAAGTTCTCCAGTGTAAGTGTAGAAATCCTATTCATATATAAAAACAAAATTGACCTTCATCAAATAAACTCAATCTCTTGCATTTTTATCTTCCATTAACAGGCTGAGAGCTGGAGTTTGTCAAGAATTTCCAAATTTGGGTATTTAAGAGGGCATGCAACAAAGGAAGAAATGAAATTAGAGGTTGATGTCCACAACAACTTTATTAATTTCATACAACATTGATCAATTACCAATCAATCATGTTAGTTTTCTTTTATCAGGCTTATAATCAATTTCTTCATTTTTGCAGTTAGTGAATGCAGAAACAAGTGTGGTTGAAGACAGTTTCCGTATCACCAAAACACAAAAGCGATAGAGATAAATGAAAGAGTCAAAAGCTAATCCCTGTGATATATACTCTGCTCGCTCATAATCAGCAGAGGATCAATCTATCAAAGAGTCAAAAGTGAATCACTGTAATATATACTCTGCTCACACATAATCAGCAAAGGATCAATCTCCCTTGTACAGTTGTTAAACTGTATCATGAAATGAACAAACTAAAGTGAGATGATGATGATGTTATTGATGGGTGGTAAAGTTGCAATCTTTTACTTGCAAAATTTTTCTTTGGATAATTCAGGAAAAATTAAAAAAAAAAAAAAGGGTACAAAAGCGACATAATGTACTCAGTTATCAATCTCTCCCTTCAGCTGAAATGCAACCAAAAATGTTACGTCAAAGGAACCAAAAATCCGCACGTAACTAATAGGCTTCTAGATATGCCCATAAATGTTAGAATTACCAAAACAACGTGGTCTTCAAATCTTGCCATCCATCAACTGCGATCTTTAATGCCAATAAATTTTCTTAGACTTTCATTCATTACAAGTATCATCACAGGGCATAAACAAAGGCAGAAAATGTTTAATGAAAACCTAGGAATGCTCAAACCATAACCTTGTTGTCTTGTCTGAGAACTATAAAAAAATTTGCTTCGTTTCTTCTTCAATATGCTGCTCTCAAATTCCAATTCCAACACTCATGGGGTATCAAAGTTTTCCTTCCTTTTGTTAATTTTCTTCTTTGGTTTTTCTTGTTCTTCATTGCTGCACCCTCTTGTCATCAATTCTACTAGTGAACACCGCAACTACACGGCAATATCAGATTTTAGAGTGGTGAATAGAAGGGCTTTATCTGAGTGTCATGAACACAACCCATTTCTCCATATCAATGTTAGCTCAGGTTCCAACCTCTCTGATGAAGAATTTGTCAAAATAACTGTTTCTGGGATTGTGCATCCTTCAGAGAATGACTGGGTTGCCATGATCTCACCTTCTCACTCTGAGTAAGAATCAACATTCAATATATGTTAAACGCATATCGTATTCATACCCAGTTGATATTTTACTTAAATCAAACTTTATATATGAATAATTTGGTTTCTTATATATTATATACTTTTGCAGTGTTTCAAGTTGTCCTTTAAATGCTCTCCTCTATGCACAAACTGGTGATCTTAGCAAACTGCCTCTCCTCTGCCATTATCCTGTGAAGGTAATACAATTAAACTTTGATATCTTAACCTCAAGTTAAACAAACCACATCTACAGAGTTAAATTCACTGTTCAGTTTGACAGAATAACTCATCAAACAATATTATAATATATGTAGTTCGAACATGCACAATTTTAGTGTGAGTCACCTGTTTTATATATTAATAAAATGGTGTTCACTAAAAGAATATATATAATAACATTTTCATGAATACGTATGTTGCTATATTTGTCTATCTCTATGCAGTACTCTCTTCCCTTTTTTCAGAAAAAAAAAAGTATTTATGTTTGTATTTAATTATATAAATTCATTAAATTAGTAAAGTGATCGTATGAATCTGGTTCACATAAATTTCTTCTATCTGACTAGACTTTTCCTTTTTTTATTTTTTGGAACCGGAATGTAAACAAAGCCAATTCCTTTCAACAGTGAGCAAGATTGTGAGTTCTCACATCTTTACAAGGTAATCTATTAACGTAAAGAATGCAGGAAAAGAAAAGCATACAGAAGGTAGCCAAGTGTATGCTTTAGAACTAACTATTAATGAATTAAAAGAGACAAAATCTGTACGCAAAGAGACCATGTCCAAGTTCATATTACAGAAGATGATGATGGGCATTGGGTTGTTTGTGTTTTTGTTGTTTTTGGTTGGCGTGTAAATAAGGTATACATACGACACATGTAAAATGAAGCAGTACTATACTAGTAAAGTAACCAATAAGCACTTCATTTATTGCACATTTTTTAGATAAAAGTGCATCTGCTTGTCAGTGCCTTTACGCATCATCTCTCTTGTTTCGCTTTTAATTTTAGACTCAGGTGAGGTCACTTTCAAGTCCAAACTCCCTCCAAACCTATAAGCATAGAAACTAGATGGGGGTCAACCTATCAATTCTTTATTTAGAAACTTTAAAGAAGAGCTCTCGTATTAAGTGTGTTTTAAATTTTTTTAACTTCATTACTTTCTATTAAATAGTTCATCACAGCTACACTTCTAAATGTTTACTTTGAACCTCCTAAAGAATTTTAAAAATTAATACCCCTTTTTGTTAAATCGTTCAGCACAGCTACAACTCAACAGTTCTACGAATTTTCTACAATTATAGAGTTGTAGAATTGTCAACCTGAAGACTATGACATAAAACTTTTTAAAACGGATTACTTTTGAACAGTACTTTAAAATAAAGTTACGTTAAAAATTTTCAAAACTAATATTTTGAAAATTATATATTACTACCAAAAATATTATTAAAAAAATAAAATAGTAACAATGATGCAATTTTGATTGTTTTCAGAACTTTTTCATATGGGTACATCAATAAAAAACAAACAAATGAATTCCAAGCCATAGATGAAATTAAGAAGACAAGAAAAGATTGTAATAATTAAAGTTGATTGCATTTGCAGGCGCAGTTACTGAGGAATGATGCAGGCTATCTAAGTTGCAGGAAGAAGGAATGCAAGAAATATAGCAAATATGGGAAATGCGCAAACACTACTTGCAGTGGTGCAATAACATTTCATGTTATTAACATCAGAACAGACATTGGATTTGTGTTGTTTTCTGGTGGGTTCGATAGTCCATGCATTATGAACAGAAGTGCACCTGTGAAGTTCGCAAATCCTAAGAAGCCATTGTATGGACACCTCTCCAGCACTGATTCAACTGGAACATCTGTAAGCAATAACCAAAATTTTGTTCCTAGCTAACTGGAGCAGCATTAGTACTGGTTTTGAACATATTGATGTGATGGCTGCAGATGAGATTGACATGGGTTAGTGGGGATAAGGAACCTCAACAAGTACATTATGGAGATGGAAAGCTGCAGATATCAAATGTTTCTACATTTACACAAGATCATATGTGCAGTGAGTTTCCTTCACCTAGCTATATGTAATATTATTATAAATAAGGTTGGTTATCATTGAATGAAATTGTGCAATTGTCAAAAAATGGCTGTTATCAAATTGATATATATAGGTTCAGTTTTACCAAGTCCAGCCAAGGATTTTGGGTGGCATGACCCTGGATACATTCACTCAGCAGTGATGACAGGACTTCAGCCTTCAAGCAACTTCTCATACAGATATGGAAGGTACATATATAGCATCAATCAACTAGTCGTTCAAGCTAAATTTTAAGGAAAAACCATTTGGTGTTCCTGGAAACACGCAATCTAGTGAAATTTATATAAATATATAATTAGATTCATAAGCGGTATGTGACTAATGAGTGTACTAAACCTACATAAATTTATTTAGAGCACACAGAAGCATGTATGAAAATTGATCTTTTTGTTGATAATGTAGTGAATGCGCTGGGTGGAGTGATCAAATCCACTTCCGGACTCCACCCGCTGCAGGATCAGATGAACTCAAGTTTCTTGCATATGGAGATATGGGAAAGGCTCCTCTTGATGCTTCAGTTGAACACTACACACAAGTATGTTGGAACAAGTACTAGTAAAAAATCAGGTCTCTGAAGACTTGATGCAGTTCCATATTGATTGGGATCTGTATTGCAAAGAAGAAGGAATGTGGCAGATACTCATTTTCTGGGATATTGGCTCATATTTCTTCTTTTTCATCTCAAAGCTTGTATCAACTTCTTAAAAATCTAGTTAAGTTTCACATGAATTAATGTGGTTTTTATATGTTTTCTGACTCAAATATATAGCCGGGATCTCTCTCAGTGCTTAAAGCCATGACTGATGAAGTAGATAATGGAAATGTAGACTCCATTTTCCACATTGGAGACATTAGCTATGCAACAGGCTTCTTAGTTGAATGGGACTACTTCCTCCACCTTATAAGCCCAGTGGCTTCCCGAGTTTCTTACATGACTGCAATTGGCAACCATGAGAGGTCAGATTAGCTGTGCTTTAGTCTTGACAAACTTGTTCAAATATACTTTGAGATGTTTATAGTTATTACCTTTCCTCTTCATCTTTTCCAGGGATTACATAGACTCAGGGTCAGTGTACATAACTCCTGACTCTGGTGGAGAATGTGGAGTTCCTTATGAGGCATATTTTCCAATGCCAACTCCAGCAAAAGATAAGCCTTGGTATTCCATCGAACAAGCAAGTGTTCATTTCACAGTAATATCAACTGAGCATAATTGGTCCGTAAATTCTGAGCAGGTAATGGAACATGTTAATTTCCTATATCATCTTTAATGTAAACAAGAGTTTTCTCATCTAACCCCATATTGATTCTTTCACTGATTGATGGAACTACCATACTATATAATTCTTTCAGTATAGATGGATGAAAAAGGATATGGCTTCCGTTGATCGGTCAAAAACCCCTTGGTTAATTCTTGCAGGGTAAGTTAAGGTGCCTTTTGCATACATCTTAAAATGTTAATTTGACTGAGAATGGAATCTTTTTACAAGAGAGTGTACGATACAACAGATGCATATGGATCCGTCCAACCAAAGAATGTGTGACCTATTCCGCGTAGGCGGATGTATATGCATCTACTATATTGTAGACTCTGCCTCTTTTTATATAACAACTGAAAGGCAAAATGCTGCACAAACTTCTGGACTTTGTAGCAAGATTTTGTCCTGAAACGGTCAAAACATCACCAGATTGGCTGAAACTGTTGCTAAGTGAAACATTTGTAAAATGCAGACACAGACCCATGTATACTTCCTCAGGTGGACTCTTTAGTGTGGACAATAAATTCTTGAATGATGTGGAACCATTACTTCTGAGAAACAAGGTAAGCGTTTATATGTCTTGGCTATATCTCAAGTTGGGTCATTTTGATTGCTAGCTTATGATGACTTGCGAAGGAATTAATGCTTGTAAAATCAACCAGGTTGATCTGGCTCTCTTCGGCCATGTTCATAATTATGAACGAACCTGTTCAGTTTATCGAAATAAATGCATGGCCAAGCCTACAAAAGATGAAAACGGGACAGACACATATGATCACAGCAATTACAGTGCACCAGTGCACGCAATCATTGGCATGGCTGGTTTCACATTGGACAAATTCGCAACTCCTGTAAGTAAATCTCTTCCCGTAGATGATTTTCTTTTTCTTTTTTTGGTTTCAAGTGACCTATTATCCATGGACAGGCCGAATGGAGTTTGTCTAGGTTATCGCAATTTGGCTACCTAAGAGCATATGCAACAAAGGAAGAGATGAAATTGGAGGTTCGTACACATTACTTCCCCTGTATTGTATTTCTACCTGTTCTGTTCTGGAAATCTCTGGGTGCACCCGCATGCATGGCTTCCCCTTTGCTCATTTTCTTTCCTTGTTGCAGTTTGTAAATGCAGATACAAGGAAAGTTGAGGACAGTTTCCAAATTGTGAAACGGCAAAATCGATAGATGAATATACGGATCGCTAGTGAAACAAAGAAGGATTCTACGGCTACTTCATAGATAGATAATTGGGAATCTTTCTTACAATGCTTACTTCTTTCTATTCAATAAATTGTAAAGAGCTTGATTTGAAAATAATATTAGTATGACCATTTTTTTTTAACCCATGCATGCAACATAAGCTTCCACCTCCCTTACTTCTTTGTTGCTCTCTGCAGTTTTAAAAAACACTCCAACAAAAATTATGAACACAAATACTAAACATACAGAAGACTGCTTTTATCAGAGAGTATCACCAGCCGTTTCCAATGCACAAACTACCATCGACTGTCTATGTCCAAGCAAAGTTTTTTGGTGACATTACGCCTTTCACTCATATCATTCGATGTAACTGTTAAAAATACATGAGCCTGAGTCAATTGGCTGTACTTAATCATAAATAGTTTACACTAATTTCACAACTGAACTACTACACTTTCATTTACATAAAAGCAAAGCTTACGCGAATTTCATGAAACATAGCCTTTGTTCGCTTTAGGTCTGGTCTTTTTCTAGCTTTAATGACAAATGGTCAAATTTTGGTATATTACTTTATTGAAGGACTCTAGGATAGGTTTCGTAGATTCTTCTATCTAGGGTCCACAATTTCATTGCCTGCCAGCTTACAACTTATTTGTTAAAATTACATACAAATGCTGCTCAGTGTCAAATGCTCTACAAGTGTGAATATACAATCTATCCGTCCTACTCCTTAAAACAACCATAACAATTATGCAGGTTTCTTTTGCTTTCACCAAAACAAAGCTTGGGGACCCACAACCCAATGTTTTGGCCATAGGAGATCCACAATAGTCAGTTGCCCCAAACCAACAGGAAAATATTCCTGCTAGCAACTGCTGTGACCATATTGTTGCTCTGCTGTCTAAGCATCTCCTCTTGTGCACAAATATCACCTTCCTTTTCAGATGCAAATAGTAAACCAAAGTGAGTAATAGAAAGAAAAATTATTATGTACGATGAAAAATATGAAATGTTTCTGTTTAGTGGTACCCCATCCTTGGGCAACGGAAAGAAAAACAAATGACATCACAACTAAAATTGATCAACAAAACAAAGAGAATCATTATGTCAAGAGATTCCAGGCCCAAGAATGCAGAGCATGCTCCAATAGCGGAAGAGAAAAATGCCTGTCATCCGGTTTTTAGGAAAGTGAAAACTACGAAGTTAGCTACACATAGAGCCACAATTTTGTACTAAGAACAATGGAAGAACTTCTCCACGAACTAATTGAAAGGCACCAGGATTGTTCCTCATCCAGGATGCTTACCAAAATAAACTTGACTGAATATAAACAAATTTACCAAAAACCATAGCTAACAGTTTGTGACTGGTTTGGATTTCAAGCACTAGTGTTACCTCCAGATCCTCTTAAGGGACAAACTAAAAGATAATTCATAGATTTGCTCATGCATAGTTTCAGCCAAGGAAATAAGGACTCACAAGAAGTGAATAAGCATGGGCAAGAGATAGCAGGGTTGGGTACAAATCCAGAACAGCTAAGGCCACCTCCTCTGTTACTTGTGGGACCTGCACTCATTAATTTCAAAAGTTAACAAACAAAAAATGTACAAATTGTCAGAAGAGTATCACATATATCATTATTCCGGGCCGTGTATCTGCGAACCCAGATCTGCATTCGTGTGTGTAAACCCACACATCACCAATAAATTTGAATCTTGTACTATTACTGTAATACATAGATAAGCCCAATAGAAAAAAGAAAAGAGCACATTTAAGAAACAGGTATATTAAAACACAAGGCTAATTATCCTTAAAAGTACTCTAGGGATACAAGTGAACTAGATTTTCCTCCGGTGTAGCTTCTACAAATGAACAACTACAGTTGAGTGGTTGTCATAGAAATATGGTGACAGATTTTAAGCCTGAGTATTCAGTTCATAATAAAGTCTCCATTAACACTTAATTCAACTGAATGACTTTTAACACTGCATTAATAAAGGGTTAAGTCTATCCTTCTTACAAGAATACTCTTTACCTGCATAAGCTGCATAGCAAATACATCACTGACTGTCATTTTATCAAGGTATTGGCACCTTTTGATGAATTCATTGAAAGGAGGACACATCCCACTGTATTTAAGCTGGTCCTGAGTAAGCTCTAGTTTATAAAATTGAGTAATTGCTTGTGTAAGATAACCATACTTCCTCAGTGTATCAGCTAAACCACTAGTTCTCTGCACATCAAATCCCTCCAGGATTTCTGTTGTAAAACAACTGCATATGTTATGACTTGAGACGGTTAAGGTTGTTTTAATTGTATGGAGAAGATATAATATATATATATATATATGCAATAACATTTAATTGCACTTATAATGCAATATTTCAACTTACTCAAGTCAGAGACAAAATGAGGCTAAGAAAAGCTACAAACTATATACTGAATAATATCATATTAAAAAAAATTAGGAAATGATAATAAAAAGGATAACACATACATGTAGTAAAACGTAACTGTCCAAAACTGAAAATGCTTTTTTGTTAACCAAAAAAGATAAGAATAATCTGTCAAATACTAATTGAATTGTGAAATGTTAACGGAGATATGCTTACGCTGTCTTGATGCTTTCAGCAGCTTCAGAAGAATTCGGGTCACCTTCCACGAGATATATCAGCTTCTTAAGACCACATCTCTATCAACACGCAATTTAATACACAAAAAACACCATGACACATTATAAACCAAATCCACAAGTTATAGATGAGCTACCATGGAACTCAAAACGGAACAAATGATTGAGTTATATGAATAAAAATCAGTACCAGAAGCCTCAGTTTCTGATCCCTATAGCGATTATCCCTGATTGACGACCGCAAATCATCAACTTTCTTCCTCTCAACAATAAAATCTAGAACATATTCACTGCCAAGTTGTTTATGGCGAGCAATCCAGATTCCATCTCCAACTGGTAACCGCCTAACCTGTTGAATAGTCACCATGTAAAGTAGCATGATTATATCAAGTGGATACCCTGACGATATGTAGAACATTCAAAATCTAGGCAATCCATTATGGAGTAAAAGCTCAGGTTAAGCAATGCACAGAAGACTCATAAGAGCTCACCTCTATCCGGATCTTGAATTGAGAGCAGATATTTTCAATAATTCTCCTGGAACGTGACCTATAAACCAAAAAATATGGACATTAATCAGAATCATGATTCATCGAAAACACCAGCAAGAAGATAAACTAAGAATAAAAGTGCAACACCATTGAAGAGTAAAAATGCAACACCATATATGACGTCCAGAAGAATGTACACCAAAACACATAGAGCAGAAACACATATATTACTTATAAGTATGCAGAAAAAATATATAAAAGGAATTTCAGCACGAAAATCATAACCATATTATCAACCTAACAGCAAGATACTGTTTCCCTATCTTAGTAGTTAGTGCAGGTTAAGTATGAGAGCTAGCCTAAATATGGCAGAAGAAGCCTGATCTCGTCTCCCGCATCAACTTTGCCAATCAGTTTTAACTACTTGTACTCCCTCAATTTATTTTCTGAGAATAACTTAAATAGAAATAGCTTTGAAATAAAATTAAGAAAGGATTTTAAAATTTTATTATTTACAATCTATTTATAATTAATCAATACATATCTTAGTTCAGTCCACTGAAAGACAATTATACATATCTTAGCTCAGTCCACTGAAAGACAATCACAAAAAACAAAAGCACAAGTAATAAAAAGGAAAACATATTCTTGCAATGCAAGAATCAGACTCCACATCACAGCAGATGTCCTCAACTGGCATCTACAAAAGTTGAGTTGGAAGAATTGATGAAGTAAAAATCAGAAGTTACTAACCCTTGAGTGGCAAATTGCTCTCGATCATCTAATATTAAGATTACTTCATATGCATCCTCAAATCTCTCCCCAAAGCTCAGAGGTGGCATGCTTAAAACATTCATATTCATTTGCAAACCATCTGGCTTTGACTTCTGTGCAGAATAATCCTAATAAATTCAGTTTGATAATCAGCAATGTGATAAACAATTTACAGAGCTGTAGAGAAACAAATGATCAGATTATTTCTGGACTCAACTTAGTGCAACAAACATCAATTCCAACTAACATGGGGTTCAAAAAGTTTGGACTATTTCGAGAATTACATAAGCATTTCAAAAAAGAAAGAATACACTCCAAAATATTTCAAAAGGAAATATTTAATACATACAAACACTGCTCATGGAAGAGAATCACAATCTAAGTATAATGACATTTGTCCGGTCACAATACTTAAAAACCATTGTAAATGTCTCATGGAGACATATATACAAAATGTTCAAAATGCACAACATAGGACCTATTCAAATACCTAAATGCACACATACCAAAGAGGAGCAAGCTCTCAAGGCAAAGTTTGCTGCAGAACCAGCAGAGAAATTTGGCACATTTCCATCATCACAAATAGAATCTTTCTGATTACTCAGACTACCAGCAAGATCCACTTGACCTGAGCATTTACAAAGACCTAATTTAAATGAAAGCGTTCAGGTTTTCTAAAAAGAGAAAATGATTAAATTGAATGGAAATTCATTAACCTTCAACAAATTAAGCCCATTACCACTTGTAAATGCACAAGTTGTTGATACATCATGACAATCCTCTCTTAAATTATTAGACTCTGAATACAAACTATAGACTTGATCTTCTCGAAGTCGACATAAAACTGCAGGCCAGAGTGATGACATCTCCTTGTGTGGGGTAGTTTCTGAAACTTCATTAAAAGCACGAAGGACTTGTTCCTTGGAATATCCGATGCGCGTAAACTAAAAGGAAAGAAAAATAAATCAAACAAAAGCTTTACCAGAAAAAGGAGGGAGATGAGGGAGGGGATCATCGGAAAAAATAAATAGACCAAGATCAAATAGAAATGAAATCTAGGCACCATGAATTATAAAATTTTTCATCGGATGCTGAATAAATAATGACTCTTAGATAAAGAGAAAATCCAGAACACAGCAATTTAAGGAGAGAAAGGTTTTCATATTAAAAAAACAAAGACATAAGGATTGGTGCTCGGACTGCAAATAAATAGCTTGGCAGAATTATAGATTAGTAGTAAGAGCAAGCTGAAATCAAACCCTCTCAAGAGATTCAAGTGGAACATCAATTGGTTTCTTCTGCCTCTCCAGATCTATTGCCTTGCATGTATCAAGCTCAGGATCTTGATCATCAGCCAAGACATCTGTGGAGTTTGTCAGACCAGATCTCATGAGACAATCACGTGCTGCTTCACGCCCTTCCTGGGTCAGCATGTACCTGAAGAAAAACAGAGGCAGATCATTTCATACTCAAGGCATCAACTAAAATTGAACCTACCAATCTCTAATAAAATTGACACAGTGAAAGTTAAAACAAACAGAAGCCTTACTTTGCAGGGCTACTTGACTTCACAACCAATCCTTTGGTTATCAAGGTCTTCATGCAGCTCCATCCGCTGTACCAGTCCCTTGGAGAACTTCCAAATTTCCCAGGTTTCCCTTTTCCCTTTTCTGGCCTAAGTACATATAAACACAGTCTTAAAACCATCAAATGCCTCCATATACATCTTCAATTGCAGAGAAACAAACTAAAAAATCAAATGAATTAACAAACATAATTGGCGCCCGCGAAAGACCACTTGCTTCAGCTTCATCAATAAGCTCCTGTTTACGCATAAATTCATTCCCATTTGCAGTACCCCTAATAACAAAATTAATTCAGTTCAAAGTACGTTACACTTCAGCAAAAAGTGTGTACCAAGTAAAAATAAATAAATAAACTCATGCAGTTCACCTGTACAAGGTAATCAGCAATGCATATGCCACAGAATTCTTTTGCGGCATATAACGTTTGCTTCCTTTAGCTTTTGTTGCCTTACTTTTCTTACCTAAATGATCGAAACGATAATAAAATAAGAAGACCAATAAGTTCTCCATAAGTATGTGTATATATATATATATATGATCGAAACGATAATAAAATAAGAAGAACAATAAATTCTCCATATATATATATATATATATATAGTGTACCATTTTCGGTCAAGTCTTCCGGTTCAGAACTATTTGAACAGGCCTCAAAGAACCCTTTCATTAGCCTTAGCATCCACTTTCCCACCCCCCTACACCACAGATTCAATACCAAATCACTTCAAGGAGAACTTAAATATAAAATATAAAATAGAAAAACTCATACTTGATTTGAGACAATTCTTTGAGAGTCCTGATGGGATTTTTTGAATTGCACACATTGTTATACGCCTTAGACAGAATCAAGTCCAAATTCTCCGACAACCCTTTTGGCTCCTCCGCCATTTCTTGCCGCTTCTGCAACACGTACGCTGCCAAATCTTCGTTTTCTGGACACACAGCACGTCTCTTGTTCTGATTCTCCATTTTCTGTTCAAACAAACTTTCTGGGCAACAGCCAACAGGGATTTTGATCTAGGGCTGGGTTGAGTGAGACTCAACGAGTTCAACGTGAGCAAAACCGCGCCAGATCTTTTCTGCGTTTGAAAATTGAAATTGTAAGTTGTAACCGACCCGTTAACATTCCAAGATTTGGGCCTTAGCCCGCCGTACCAGGCCCATCTTTCTTCTACAACTTTTCTTATCTTTCGTGGCCTTAACATTGATTTTGGGCCTAGGCCCAGAATCCTCTCCGGAGTTTTCTTACCTTCCGTGGCGCCACACAATGGGTCCAACTCTGCGCTTTTCCACCGACTTATCTGTACAAAAACATGATCTTGGATTGACTTTCTAATATTTACAAAAAAAATATCTTCACCCGAGCTAATCCTAACCGTCTGATTACCACCTTTCTCTCGTTACCGTCCAAGTACACCAGACGTTATCCGTTTATTAAGCCTGTCGGTAGCTGCCAGTGCGAGGTCCACTTCACTCACTCACTACTGAAATGGACAAGAGCACTATGGCGATGTCAATGGTAGCTGATGGTCGGTCAAGATTGAATCCAAATGCACCGATTTTCATTCCGGAGGCTGCGTTTGACGACGTGGAGGATTTCTCGCCGGAATGGTGGGAACTCGTGAAAACTTCGCCGCGGTTCCGTGAATACTGGCTGAGTCAACAACAAGAAGATGATTTTATTAGCAGCGGTAGCGACGGTTGCGACTACGTGGAGCTGGAAGAGTTGTTTTATAGCGATGGCTCTCATTTTGTGGATTCTCAAGCTTCTGTTGGAAAAAGAGAGCTTCCGAATGGTACGGAAATGTAAATCTAGTTGTTCCATCGAATCGATTATTTTCAATTATGGGAGGAAAATGCAAATAGATAGATTTTGGGGTGTGTTTTAAAATTTAATCAAATATATTGTTTATTTTTTTTGTGGTTAATCAAATCTTCTTTTTATACACTCGTTGTTTGAGTGCGATGATGATATGGCAGGTCTGGGAATGGACGCGAAGGCTCTGTTGAAGAACCTGAACTGGAACCTGGATGTATCAAAACCATCAAAAGGAAGAGTAGGCAAGGCCCCAATAGGCCCTGCAAGCTACTGTGAGAAGATGAGAGGCAATAAGCGTGTGAACGCTAAATGCAGCGCTTCTCGACGGATTCATCAGCCTCGTTGAAAGAAAGAAATTAATCAAATCCTTGTAACTTCTAGTGTTAGTGCTGATCTTCCAGTTGCTTATCAGCTCTTGTTTTTCACTCTTGTCTCCTTTAAGTTCCTGTATCTAGTTTCATCCATGTCACTGCACCCTTGTAAAATTTAACAGTGCAAGTTCTGTTTATGAGACATCTACGTTACTTAAGATGTCTTCATTTAAGATCTTTCAATGAAACGAACCGAATTGTTGAACGGAAATCTGTTAGTGGACTTGCTAGTATTATAATTGTTTGATTAGAAATATGAAACCTTAACATTTACATCAAATGCAAGAGCAAGGTCTAGCTTCAACTATTCAATTGTTCTCTCACGCAACTGGCTGTGCGTGGGGCTGGCTGACTAGTAACACACGAATCATCCAAGCTTAATCCTTCTGGAAACTGTTCAAGGAACAAACTTTATTCAATGACACTTGACAGGAAAATGGTTGTTTCTCTTCATTTATTTATATTATAAACAACATTTTCATCTCTCATTCTCAGATGGGTTATCAATCTTACTGCAAATTGAGACGTCAGTCCATTTCTATGCATATATGTAATCATGCCTTGTTAAATAAATACTCATTATCTACCAACCAAACCCAACAACTACACGTACTTGTAACTTGCTGAACAGAACAAAAGAAATTCTTTAACTATTGCTTTTCAACTCTTTCTTTCCTTTTTTTCTTTTTACCTTCTAGAATATGCAAGTATCTCTGTTTAAAAAACATTACTTTCTCTTTGTTTCTCAATTAGCTGCTTGCTTTTCTGCTAATTAATTAACTTTTACCCCGGAACACATTAATGATTTCATGATACATGTTTTAATTAACTAATCACTTAATTAGTGTTCTTTTTGGTAGCTGTCCAGTTTAGTTTATTTCCAGAAAAAGCATATAATATCGGTTGATTACTAATGAAATAGTGATTAAATGTAGAAGCTGGCTGGCGGTCTCCTAAAGTAAACTAATTTGATTAGGTGGGCTGTCACCGAAACATCCTCCAATTTGATTCAAGGACTATATGAACTCTTCACGTTTTGCTAATTATAATTATAATTATAATTATAATTAGTGCTTAACCAAATAGCATTCAGCTTAAGTGCAGAACTTTTAGGTACCTTTGGCAGATTATACAAGGACAAAATTCTCTGACACAGTACTTTTTAAGCAGTGGAAGAGGGAGAGGGCAGAAACAAAGATTTCGTGAGCCAGGCTTAATTCAATTCAAGAATGAATGTGTAAAGTCCAGAGTTTCTGCTGGATTAGCACTATTGTATTGTCTTCTTTCGGTATGGTTGGTACTGCGAACGAAGTGTAATGCTTGGGAGTCCACCACAGATGCTGACAACCAAAGAGAAGGGTTCAATATCTGGTGTTCTTCCATTAATGTCCACTCCAAATCCAGACATACTTTCTGTAAAAGTCTAAATTTTACTAAGTTTATTCTGTATTCTTGTCTACTTTGTCTTTTGTCCTAATATCCAAAGAGTTTTGAGAAATTATTAATTTTATTTTTGACAACAAATTACTTGATAGAATGGTTAAGATGTTGTGTTTTTTTCGTTAGTTAAAAAAAAATCAATAATTTTTTAAATTCATTTTCCGTATCATTCTAAGATAAAATAGGAGCAGCCACCACCAGAAAAATAAAATAATTGTGTGGATGGTTATGTGGGAGGATCCAATGAGCGGACACAAAACATCCTAATAAGTAGATTGACATGTGTTCTCATTGGTCAACTACAACAACAAAACACAAGAAGCCCAACGGCTCAAATCCTTCATTAAGCTAATTTAATTCATTAATATATATATATATAAAGAGAGAGAGAGAGCGAGCCAGGTCCGTCCCTACATACAACCTACTTTCCATGATCTAACTTATATATTGTCAAAGTAGCCGTTACACCATCCCCACACTATTTAAATTAATAGCCTCTCTCTCAAGAAATCCGTGTCCTTCTTTAGCATCTCCGCTCCTACGAATCCTTCACTTTTTCAATTCTTTTCACAACAAACCAGACCGAAGCTTTTGCACACGGTTATGGCTGCTTCTCTTGTCCAAGAAACAACAACGCTAGCAACACCTCTATTATCAGCCGCAGCAGCAACTGGTAGGAGCATGAGTTGCAGCAGCAGCACTAGCACAAGCACTAGCACAGGCAGCGAGGTCGATGATAGCCCGTTTCCATCGCAGCGTTTTGAGCTGCAAGATGTTGCGTATAGTACTCCCTGCAAACCCTTTTCGGGGTTTCAATCATATCGATCTCTGGCTGTCCTTTCTGCTCATGTTGGTTCAGTTTCTTGCTTGGCGTTGTGTGGGGAGTTCATCTTGAGTGCGTCGCAAGGCAAGGATATAATCGTGTGGCAGCAGCCTGATTTGAGGATGTTTACGAAGTTTGGACAAGGTGATGGATCCGTGAAAGCGCTTGTAACTGTCGGCAACAAGGTGTTTACCGCGCATCAAGATAGTAGGATTAGAGTATGGAAGGTGTCAAGAAGCTCCGAGAATGTTTTCAGGCTTCTTGATACACTTCCTACTACGAAGGATTATTTAGGCAAGTTCATGAAGCAAAGCAATTATGTTCAAACTAGAAGGCACCACAAGAGGTTGTGGATTGAGCATGCTGATAGCATATCGTGTTTGACAGTTTGTAATGGGCTGATATATTCAGGTTCGTGGGATAAGACACTCAAGGTATGGAGAATAGCGGATTTGAAGTGCCTGGAATCGATTAAGGCTCATGATGATGCCATAAATGCGCTGGTTGCTTGTAAAGGGACAGTGTATTCAGCCTCTGCAGATGGGAAGATCAAGGCTTGGGGCAAAGAAGGTAAGAGCTCACACTCATTAAAAGGGATTTTGGAAGGTCACAAAGATATTTCAATGAACTCAGTGGTGGTTTCTGATGATGGGAAATGGGTCTACGGCGGAGGATCAGATGGGTTTGTTATGGGATGGGAGGGGAGTGCTGATTTTGTGAGCTGGAAGTTGGTTTCCGAAACAAAAGCACATCAAATAGCTGTTTTGTGTACATGTTTGGTTGGGGAGTTTCTGTGCAGTGGCTCAGCTGATAAGAGTATTGGTATATGGAAGAGAGAGGCCTATGGTAAACTGTGTAAAGTTGGAGTCATAAACGGCCATGAAGGGCCAGTAAAGTGTCTGCAAGCATCACCTAATAGTGTTGGTGGTGGTTTCTTGCTCTACAGTGGAGGTCTTGACAAAAGTTTGAGAGTGTGGTGGGTGCCAAAGCATTCTGCTGCCAAACAAGACCACTCTACAACACCATTAACAATACAGAAGAAAAGTGCGCCATAATCTTGTGTTAGTAAGATTTGATTTTTTAGTTTGTTAGTGATGAAGCATTGTTTCCTTTTTTATGTGTTTGCAGTGCTTCCATATTTGATTTGGTAGTCTGTTTTGTGTCCATAGTCGTTGTTTCTAAAATTGTATACATAGGAGGCAAAAATTGAAGCCTTAGAATACTTGAATTTGTTTTTCTGGGTCGAGTTACTTCGTAGCAAAACACTCTAGGATATAAAAATTGTAAGACATGGTTGGAGTGGTGTGATTTATTTTTCTTCTGCTTTGAGTTTCATACAGTTTAATTTTACATTTGCAATCAATTGTAATTAAAGTTTCTTGGGAATTCAATCAATGAAAAGAATAATATTGTTTAGCATAACATATTGCAGATTTCTGTCGTTTATTGGAGAACTATTATCTGATAGAATCATGTGCTGTGCTTCCTAATCAAGGACAAGATTAAGCTTAATCAGATGAGGTTTGGATTGGGCCCAAGAACATGTCATTGTTACCATCAAATATAACACTGCTACCCCACCATGGAAGAGCACGAACAAAACACATAATATCCCAAAAAGATAAGACTATGAACAAACAATTTACTTATTAGTTATGCTTTGGCGAATCTTAATCTTCTTGAGCATTTAGTGCTTTTCTTTTTAATCAATACGTTATTCTGTTTATTTTTTATATATCAACTGCCGAGAATTTGTGCTTTCTACACGATTAACATTTTTTTATATATCTACCAATATGGAGAATCTGTGCTCTGTTTATGATCAAATCAAAGTTTCTAATGGTTATTATTATAAATGGAAGCATCTTCAACAGTACATGATATTGATAACCATTTTTCAACATATTGGACCATAGAAACCCTTAGACGAAGATTAAACAATACTTGTTTATGAACTCATTTTAAAGCAACAGCTTGGTTTGTTGACTGCAAGCAGAGAGCCGACAAGTTCTACCACTCTTGTGGGTGAAGGCCAAGCCAAGGGTGAAAATTTTAATGCATACTCTTAGAAAGTATACATGTTCAACTACTCTTACATTATTTATTTACAGCATTTGCTTTGCTTTTTCTGAAATGGACCACAAAAAGCTTACGAAAAAGAGAAAAAAGAACACTTAAAATATGTGAAAGGAAGCGGAGCAAGTTAGACATATGACTATGAATAAATGAAATGAAACTTTTTGTGTTCTTTTAATATAAAGAACAACAACCCACTACTTCATTGGACCACCCTTTTTTTGTTTAACAGAGAAAACATTCTTTTAAATTGAAATAAATCTAAGAAATCAAGCATCCCATCTAAAGCAACAATAAGAAAACTTGGAAGGGACGAACCGTTAGGTATAACATTGTACAAATGGAGGGACACGATGGGAGGGACCATTAGAAAAGATATGAAAGCAATCACCAATTAGGTTGAGCACTTTTTGGAAACCAAACATTTTTAAATTTTAGGTTGATTACTTAATCAACAGTTCTCGCTGCTTAAATAACAATAATAATTGTCTAATACGTATTTTGGTTAGGTCAAATGTACCTAGGATAAATATAAAAATAATCAAATATAAGGAGGTATTTTGAAATCGTTAGACCTTAATTTTCTTTTAAATACCTAATAAATTGACAGGTCCATTGACTTCTGTTTGACTATTATAGACCGGTTAACTCATCAAAATAATTTTATATGTTTTTTCATCCAATTTAATTATGCGATAAACGACCATCTAACCTGTTATTTTTTTGAAACAATTCATCTATTTTTAGTTATTTTTTAATATGTAAAAATGAAGAATTTTGTTCGTAAAGGTGACAATCGGTGAATTTTATAAACATTAAGGGTTTAGTTGATAAATCTGAAAAGTTTTTTGGGCGCTTCATACGCATGGGCCTGAACTCGATATCAGCGCCAGAGAACAAAACAGGGCCTAAGGCCGAGGAACTTTTCAATTCTTGAAGTGTGCTTTCATTAATAGGGGGTCAAAACCCGACTTCGACCCGAATCGAAACCCGTTTCCAGTCATCTCTTTCGCTTAAACCCTAGAAAACCAAGGTTTATGAGTTGATGTCTATATCAGTCTTCTAAACTGCATGAAAGCGAAACTGTAATTGAAGGGAGCCATAATTTGCTTATTATAATGGGTAAACAATTCGTTAAAAGCCGGGGTATGTTTGTTCGTTTGTGTTCTCTCTCTCTCTCTCTCTCTTTTAGTCTGTTTGGTTGCCGGGAAAACAAATGAAAATAAAATTTATTAATTAAAAAGTGCATCTTTTTTGGTTTAGTTGGTGGCAACATGCTGTAAAGCGAGGATATTATGCTTTGTGTATTTAACAGAATTGAGCTTCACTTGTCCAGCTTATAAAACTGAGCTTGATTAATTTAGATATCAATCTATTTATTTATGCTATTAGGATGAAATTTTTATTTTCTTTAATTTTTTCAGAGAAAAATTTAATGGAAAAATAAAAAACAAATATAAGTTTTTTTGGTTAATCTTTGTAGTGCACCTATATAACCATTTGAAACCTTGGTTCAGTTTATGTTTAAGTCTGATAAGTTTATTTTTCTCACAACAGGAATGAGCAAGCGCAAGTTGCCGGAGAAATTTGACAGAAGTAAGCGTCCAAAGAAAAATCAGCACGTAAAAGAAAAAGTAACACGTAGCCCCTCTTCAAGTCCCTCAGGCATGTCAACTGTTCACCTTTTCTAATGCTCATGTTCTATTTATATCATGTGAATTACATTGATGAAATTGATTTGTAAACACTGACTAGTGTAGGTTAGACGGTAGATTTGATTCAAATTAATGAAAATTTTTTATCTGACTGTTTTACACAGAGGACACAACCAGTGAAGGATCTAGTGGTGCTGTGTCCGAAGAAGTAATTTATAGAGAGCCATCGATATATGATAATTTGTTGCTGAAACTTGGTTCAAGTAGTGAATCTCTTGCTGATGCATATAAGAAGAGGTAAGTTGTAACATATAATGGTTAGTCAAAGACTCCTTCACAGTCTGTACTTAAATCTCTAATATTTACTACCTTTTACTCTGTTTCTTAGTTGCTTTTGCCTTGAAATTGTCAAAGGAGTTGAGCATAGAGGACCTTGAGCAGCATCTAGATATGTGGGATAGAGAAGTCATAAGGTTCATTAGAATGGCATAATAACTTGAAATTCAAGTTATTGAGGTTTAAATTGACTGCAGTTGGTGTAGTCATTACTCACTAATGCCTAGAAGTTGGAAACATCCTTTAAACGTGTAGAGGGGAATGCGATTTAATTACTTTTAGCTTTGGGAATTCTATGTGAAACAAAGGAATTTATAGTGATTCAGAAGGTGGAAATAGGGTAGATCAAAATTTCAGAACTTAAACTTTGACATTTGCCTCTTCGTGTACAGGCAAAGACAAGAAAAAGGCAGAAGTGACTCAGAGGAAGATGAAATTGATGGCTCTGAATCTCACAGTCTATTAGAGCAAGAGGATGATGGTAGTGATGAAGGTCAGGAATAACTTGGCAGTTTTTTTAGAAAATGCATAGTTTTAAATTTTTATAAAACGTTCAATTTATATTTTAATTCTTATATGGATTGCATTCATTTTCTTTGGTCATAGACTCATAGTTTGTTGTCCCAAATTCATTGGTTTGTCTATTTCTATTTGTTTGTAGAAACTGATCATGAATCTCCAAGAAGCCATACAATGGAAAGTAGACTGCAAGAGCCTGGTAGAGTTAGTATTATGGAGCAGAGTGCAGATGGTGAAACTGAAGCTGATTATGAGGCCTCTGACACAGATGAAGAGCTTGGCTGGGGTGCCAATGGTCAATCTTCTGTAGATGCGTCAGGACATGCAAGGTTTATAAGCATGATGTCATTTTTATAACTTCTTTCTACTATAAGTTTGTTTGGTATTTCACGTTAAATTAAAAAATGTCCTGCAATCATGCAAAGGGATGCCATTCTTAATGTTTTGTGAACTTGTTAATCCAGAAGTTTGAATATAGCTTTTATGATGCAGCTCTTTCAATGAACACTTTGGATACAACTTGTCTAAAGATGAGGTTGATAATCTGTCAAAGAAGAAATGGAAATATCAATGGGAGGTACCTGCTGTTGACATCTCACATTGCAAGTGGACTGGAACAGGAGAATGTTTTCTTAAGGTATTCACTTCATCCATCTTTAGTTGTAGATTTGTTTGACCAGTTACTGGATGAAACAATTCCTCTTCTTTTTATGTCAAAATATGTCCATACCACTTTGGGTTCATGTAATCTATAGGGTGGCATGTATTATCTTCCATTATAATTGGTCGCAACTTTTTTTTCTGTAATCAATTTCTATTCTTTCAACAATATTGTACAAGAATATGTTAAGCAGCTTTAGGGGAAATAATTTCTTTGAGGTATCCTATGTTCTCTCAAATATTCCTATCTAGATAAATCCATAATGTTATCTCAATGTAGCATACCATGTTTAGGCAGTAAGGTTCACAAATCAACAGCCTAGGTGGAATATTAGCTCCAGTTGCTTCATTACAGAAAATCAGAACAATTATAATAAAGGGCCTGCTTGGTTTGCAATTTTGATACAATTATTTTGTTTATGCAAACAATGGATAAAAGAAATGTTAATGAAAATGCATTTGGTTGAAATGTTTCCAGAAACGGTTTCTGAATATAATTTTAAAATCTAGTGTAAATTCCAAAATTGACCCCCCAAAAAAAACCATTTTCAACAATTTCAAAATTTTTAGCCCTAAAAATAGATTTTAGATATTATATCAAACACATCTTCGAATGTTAAAATTGTTGAGAAAATAACTCAATTTTTGGATTGTATCTTAGTTTTTAAAAATTGTTTCCACATCATGAACCAAATGTCCCCTAAATATCTGTATGGCCTTCATCCCAGTCTCTTTCCTTCCCTTATCCATTACCATCTTGGACTGGGCTTTATTTAAGTGATTGTTCTGCAATTTTGGCAATTTTTCTGTTTGATCCCATTTGTTTTTTTGCAGGATGTTAATCCAAATTCTGGTTATGGGCTCAAACCAAAGTTGCATAAGCACTGGTTGGATGTTTACATGGCATCTGGAGGCAATGACTTCCATTTATCTAAACAAAGACGGTTCTTCTCTCTTTGTAAGTAGGCTCTTGATATCCTTACCCTGCTTTTTGTTGTTTCTGACAGTAGAACTAGTGACTCTGTGATTAGGTCAGGACTGATTCTTGGTTGAACTTCAAAGTGTCAGTTTGAATCTCTTTTGTTATTATGTGTGTAATACGCACCTTTTCTCTCTCTAGGCAACAGCTATCGGGATATACTCCACTGTAACAAGAAACCTTTTTATCTCAAAGGCCTGGAAGAAGACGCAAGTATTATGGATGCTTACCTTATGCATTCTGTGTGTCCATGCCTCTATCCCTTTTTTCGAGAATATTTTAGTTGAACTTTCCTTTTAGAGTTTTTAGTCATCATTCTGTCATGACAATGAACTAAGTGTGTATCTGCAGCTCAATCACATCTTCAGAACTAGAGATGTTGTAACAAAGAATGACGCAAAGGTGGCGAAGAATAAAGAGAGTGCTACAGAGAAAATACTTTCAGGTGATGGTTTCCTTGATCGAGGATTTACTCGTCCTAAGGTAGCGTTCGTGCTTTATTCTTTTGATTGGTACTGCTTGTCTAAATTGAAATTTTTACAGACTCGGGTTCTCATATGAAGGGAGAGGGGATGGAGCTCCTAGAAATAATCATAAGGTTATGGATTGAAATCCCCATAGGCAAATATGAATTTCCTTTTTTTGGTTGATGACCTTTCTTAAATTCATGAAATTTGTCCAAAGCCTACCTTGAATTTTAGCAAATTTTGTTATAAACCTCTTTGTAAGGGGGGACACTGGTGTAATTTTGCATCAGCCTGTGTTTAAGCTAAATTTACTTGGAGGTCTATGAAATTTACCCAAAAGTTAACTGCTAGGTTAAAGGTTAATGAAAAATTGGTTTAGTTGAAGAACAGAAGTACTAGGAACTCTACTCAGAAATCATCCTTTGTAGACTGATCAGCACTTGCCTCATATTTGGAACTTTCCACCATATGGTTTTGAGATTATAAAATTATGAAACTCTTGTTAAGAAAAATTACATCAAAAGCAAGGATTCCTAAATAAGTTCTTTGTTTTTGCATCTTAATTGTAGGAAAATTTATCTATGGTCATCTGCTAACTAGGTTGCATATTTTTTTGAGCTGTTCTTGGGCATCTTTAAAACTCTTCTGCTTTGTGTCGATTATGCTTGACTATGTTCATGTTTTTTCTTGCTTGCCATGTGACATTCACTATCATTAATGGTTGTTGTGATTTCTGAATTGCTTATCATGAATGATTTTGAATTTTTCGTTTATTTTGTGCCTGACATAATTTACTTTTTCACTTGTAAGTTGTCTCAATAAGATTGAATTTGTCTATCCTTTCATTTCCTGCAAATGACCAATCTTCTTTATCTATTTGTAAACAGATCGCTTCTCAGTTTGTAATGTCAGTTTTAATCATGTGTTCCAGGTTCTGCTACTACTGCCACTTAGAAGCATTGCACTAAAAGTTGTTAAGAGGTTAATAGGGCTGACACCTAATGCTTACAAGGTGGTCATAGTTTCTTTTATTGGTTATTGTTTAGTAATTTGCAAATTGCCTTTGATATATTACTTCTTATATACATCCGTATAATTAGATTGATCTAAAAGTTTTGCAAGACTCATGTAAGTTTTTTATGGAGTCCACCATATATCATGTATTTATCATATTTAGTAAGTTTTGGTGCGTCACCAGAATACTATTGACTTGTCTTTGTGTAAGTTAACTTCATGTTTATGCTAGATTTGCTGAGATATGCAACTATCTACAATAGTGATGTATCTTGATGATTATGGTTTATGATACCAAGAAACTGAAATGAAATTTTGAGGGAAAGATAGAACCTAAAGGAGAGAGATATGACAATAGAGGACGGAGGAGAGAAAGATATAGCAATCTAAGTTAGGTTTTAGAAAACAAAGAAAAAAGAGTTGTGTGAGAAGTAATAGTTCTTCAATCTTTTATTTTGACCAACATTCGTCACTATTATTAGTCCTAATCTGAGAATTTAAATAAATATATTTTCCAAGTCTAAATACGTTAAGAACCCTAACTTGATTTCCAGTCACAGTAAGGCTCAAATTTACTTAAAAGCATCTTGAACATAATTTAAAGTCAGGCCAAGTGTCTGTTGGGCGTGGTTTGTGGAATGACTAAAAGAGCTTTCTTTGTGCGACAATTTTTTATTCAGCTGTTAAAGAGCTTTGCTGTGTTGTTTCCTTCACAAAATATTAAAAATAATAATGATAATTGAAAAAAAAAAAACTTGGTGAATTTGGCATTGAAGAGTTGTTGAAGGGTTCTTATCAAGTCCTGTTTATACGCATGTTATTGTTTTTCTCAGGTAAATGTGGAGCACTTTGATCGTTTCTGCAATGAATTTGGGGCTGAAGAAGAGGAAGGTGAGGAGGACAACAATGATTTATCACAAAATAACCATGACAATGGAAAGTCAAAGTCTCAAAAGTCTTCTAAACCTAGTGACTTTCAAATACTCTTTGGTGGGAATAAAGATGATGACTTTATGGTAGGCATCAAATTTACAAGGTATATTACTTTCTCATATACAAACAGTCCATTTGAAATGTTCTGGTACGCAGTTTAAAACAGTTGAATTAACATTACTATTATGGTCATTTTGTTAAGTGAAGAATCTATTTCTATTATAGTATCTGAAGGAAATTATAAAAAAGTCTTGCATTCAAAAGATTATGGTTACTCCTTGGCACCATAAATGGAGATAAACATATTCATGGATTTCTCATGAAAATCTCATGATTTAAAGACTATAACAATATTGTTGATGCAAAGATTACGACATTTATGATTCTGCAGTAGATTTTCACTTAGGCCATTTATTCAAATTTGACCAGCTTAAAGTTATTGAAATGTTTTATCGTTTTTTTTTTTCTTCTCACCAGCATAAAATGTCAGTAGAGGGATCTTTGATTTGCTTTTTAGTCAATTTTTTGGTCGCCTTTTTCAATTTCTTTCTCTTATCTGTTCAGGAGGAGTATTAAGTTATACAATGATTTCTACTCCTCAGATGTAATTGTTGCTTCTCCTGTCAGTTTACTTGCGGTAAGGATTTATCTTTCATCCAATATGTATGCTGTAACTTATGTTTTTGGTTTTGTTTCCTGATTGATGATGTACCTTCTACATATGATTTATATGATATGCTATTTTGAAAAACTATTAACAATACTTTAATTTTGTTAGAAAATTGGGAAGACTGAGAAAAACAAGGAAGTGGATGTTGATTATCTTTCTTCTATAGAGGTATAAACCCATTTTTAGATTATGTGTTAATGCTTTTTATGTTCTCTCCTTTTTGTGCTTGTGTCTTTGTAATTCTCTTTTGTGCTAAAAGAGAGTGTATGTTTTGGTGTCAACAGGTTCTTATTATTGATCATGCAGATGTAATATCGATGCAGGTACATCTTGTGATTCGTTCATTTACTTGATTTATTTATTTATTTTTATTCTTTATCCTATGGATTACAATGTTAGTCCCTTTTTTCAATTTTTATTTTTTAATTTTTTAAATTACCATTCCTATTTGATGAATATCCAGAATTGGTCCTTTCTGACTTCTGCTGTTGAGAAATTAAATTGCATACCATCTAAGCAGCATGGAACTGATGTTATGCGCATTAGACAGTGGTATGTGTAAATATATATATATTTTTTCTTTACAAACAATTTAATATATTTGAAAAGACTTGAAGCTAATTGCTATCGTATTGGCAAATATCTTTTGCAGAAATTTTAAGACACTGTTGTAGGAAGATAACAGTTTACTTTTTATGTACTGGAAGATTGAATATATAAAATTTCATTTGATTTAGTATTATTTCTTATAATAGATTGATTCCCTGATATGTTTTTCATTTTTAGGTATCTGGATGGATATGCAAGGTTTTATCGGCAAACTATAATTTTAAGTTATTATTTAAACCCAGGTAATGGGTTCTCCATTTTCTTTTTCCATCTAGGCTTTCGATAACTTATGCCTTGGTGTTTATGCATGTGTGAATGTGAAGAAATCTTATTATACACCAGCTACTTCAAGTTGAAGCTTTACTTGATTACTAGTTTCTCATTGCCCAAACTGGTTTCATGTATCATGCATATTTGACGATTCATCTTTACCAATTGTAATGGATTAGAGAACCACTTTGCTTAAGTTCTCTGTTATGTATATTGATCAAGACCTAGAATTGAAAGGTTATAAATCACAAAGCTGTTATTTTGTTGGACTTATTCCTTTTTTTTCTGATAGCTTGGTGTTTATTATTTCTATGAACTTTTAAAATGCATGATGTGGTGCAACAAGTTTATTTTATCCTAATTACCCATTTTCAGATTTTAATATATTACTGAATGTTCATTTTCCAGACATCAATGCGTTTTTTAATCACCATTGCGTCAACTATCAAGGAAAGGTGTGTTGATATTCTTTGCTTTTTTATCCATATTTTGTATATTTTTCATCATTAGGTTCTTATTGATGTTTTCCATGCCCACCTTAATGTGTAAGGCAGTTCTATACTGCTGAAGTTTCAAATACTTCTAGAAAAGATAACCTGAAATTTATACCCTTCTCCTCCATTTAGAATGATGAGGATGGTAAGATTATAATGGAATGGCTGATGACGATATATTTTTCTTCTGGATTTTCTAAAAATATTTCACTCACTTTTTTTTTCTTTTACTCCTTGGGTGGTATGGATCTTATTTGTGGCTATGCCTCACTATTGAAGCAGCAAAAAAGATTATGTGGATAAAACTCATATTCTTGATGCTAACATTCGTAAATGTACTTTTTTTTTTTTCCCATTTTTGGATTTATCATTAAATTCTATGGTGTTACTTGAGTGAGGCATGTTTGCCTTTTTCCGTTTCTCTATGTTAAAATTCTGAATGATATGTCACTGTTAAGTTATATGTTACTTGTACGAGTTTGTAGTTTTAAATATTCCCACGTTTTTTTTTTTTAGTATTTTGGACATTGCAGCATCTATAATATAAATTTGATTTGTGATAAATACAGGCGAAATTGGCATGTGAGTATAAAGGTGTTCTTCCTAAAGTGTTACTCAACGTGCGACAGGTTTGTCTACCTTTTTTCGATTATTCACTTAAATTGTGCCTAATCTGCCATCCACATTGAGATACTATCGAAGTTATTTATTTATTTATTCATCTTTTTGTGATAGCAGGATCATATTCTATTTTATTTACTAAATTTTGAGTCCAGTTGTTTGCTACTTAACTTCTAAGTCAAAGAAAATTGACAATCTAGTGTTTAAACCATTTTGCTTCCTCCCATGTGGAATGTAAAAGAGAATGCATTGCAAAAGCAACACATCTCTCCCCCACCAAAAGAACTTTTTATAAAGCAGCCCAACCCACCTAAGGGGGCCTGAGTAAACTTAAAATTTTCTCCATAGGTAATCCTCTAACTGCTCTCCCCAGATAGATAAAAGTGATGGAATCTTATAATATTAACATAGTAATAAAAGAAGATAAAAGATGATGAAATCATTGTTGGGTTTGGAGGAATTGTTGGAACTGGTAGAATAACCTGAATTAGGTTCATTGGGCTGTTGATTCCATGTGCAACAACAATTTAAGATTCTATTGCTGGTTTTTTGTCTTGATGAGGTTGATATAGTGATTCATTTAGATTTATGGATTCTATTACTCTTTAATTGTACAGATTTATGAACGGTTTGATGCAGACTCGATATCAGATGCTGATGATGCACGTCTTGAGTATTTTTCTAAGAAGGTATGTACATTAACTCCTTAGATAAGCACTTTATAGGCCTATAATAATTCTATTTGTGTAATCCTGATGCGAGGGGAAAAAAAAAAAAAGATTTCTGTACCAAGGTACTATAAAGATTGGATGTATGGCTGATCAATATGAACTTGCTTTCCTCTGGCCCTATTCAAATATCAAGATCTGATGATGCAAATGGTTCTCTTGATGCAGGTGTTTCCAAAGATAAAAGATTCAATTCAGGTATTCATTTTTGTTCAAACCTTAAAGATAAATTCTGGTGCATGTAGTCTTTGAGCTAATTTTGATTACTGTTATAATTTTTTATTTATCTCCTCGGTTATTTATTTGTCTCTGCAGGGGGGGATTATGCTGTTTATCAGTTCTTATTTTGAATTTGTCCGACTTAGAAATTTCCTAAAGTCACAAAATGCATCCTTCTGTCTGCTTGGGGAGTAAGAAGCAAGCTCTATATTACTTTTCATTCATGTATCAGATCATTATATGTTTTTCCCTTAAAATCTTGGTTGCAGTGTGAAAATTTCATCATTCTCAGCAATACGGTAATAATTTTTAACTTTACTTTTAGTTACACAGACGCAAGTGATGTATCCCGTGCACGGGTGTGGTTCTTTGAAGGAAAAAGAAAGATCATCCTCTACACTGAGAGAGCTCATTTTTATCACAGATACAAGGTTCTTAACTGCTCTTATCCTTTGTAGTCAAATTGTTAATTGATGCTGTAGGGTTGGTGCATTTGTCTAGGATGCTTGACAAGTGTGGAGTTCAAAGTTGTGATTTATATGAAAATGTTAAGACATGAGAAAAATTGTGAAAAAGTTTATTATTTTGGTTCTCAGACACTTTTATATATGCATGAATCGCGCTCATGTTACACATTAATCATGATATTTTACAATTAATTAGTTTTTTTCAGAAATCTTGCTAAATTATAATCATGACTTAAGATTAGTTTCTTGCATGACAATAGTTATGAAGAATTTGGACTGTCCGTCAGTGTATAATTTTAACACATCTATTTAATTTTGCTGGTGACTAGATTCGTGGAATTCAAAATTTGATAATCTATTCTCTTCCAGAGAGGAAGGAGTTTTATCCTGAGGTGAGCTTGATATCTGCAAAATTAATTACCATTTCCATCTGTATTCTGCCATCTGGTTGAGTATTGTTGTTTTGAGAAAACTTATCTTGTTTATTTGTCCACATAATTAAAACTAGTAATTCTTTTGCAGATTGTTAACATGCTTGAAGGGTCCCATAACATGACATGCACTGTGCTTTTTTCTCGCTTCGATATGCTCCGGGTAATATTTTGATCTTGACTTTCAACTCTTGTCATATGGGTTGTGGATAGTGTGTTTATGTCAAACGCATGGTGTTATTTTCCTTTTTTATTTCCCCTTTTAATTTGCACACAAATTGAATGATTGTACGGCCTGATAATTTCTGGTCATCCACATTTCTCTTATCCTCGTGATTTTTTTGTTGAAATACGGGTTTGCAGATATTAGCATATAATTGTTGTGTTTCTGATATATTTTTTTTCCTTAGCTTGAGAGAATTGTAGGATCTGCTCCTGCAAAAAGGATGGTCAAATCAGAGAAAGGAATTTTTGCTTTCTCTTGAAGTTTTGGAAGTGCTGATATCCTGTGTCATATTTCCTTGGCACACATTGCAAGTAGGTGTTGTTATTCTACAAGTCGATAGTTTCAAGTCTGCGCAATACCGGCCTTTTTCCTTGCTCTCCTTGTTAATTATCTGATGAGGATATTGTAATTGTACATATTCATTATCTTTCCAAATTTCTTCTTCGAGATTCTTTTCACGTTGTTAATTGTCTTCAATCTTTCCAATCTAGTGTCCATGCAGTTAGTTCTTCGATTGGTTAGATAATTTCTTGACTAACCTAAAAACACATTGACAACGCAGCTCTGGTTACGGCATATTGGAATCCATTTTTTCCAACCATTCATTCAAATAAACAGTGCCCCGACACCCAGCAGTCATAACATCAACAGCACAAGGACAAGTTTCCGAAACCTGGTTGAATGTTGCAACAGTTGTATATTATATATATACATTTCATTTACTGACAACGAAAGAGAAATGATATGTTGCACGAATATATATCGACGAAATAGTGGGTTGGGTTGAACCCAATCTAAATGGGATAAAACTTGTTGAGTAACAAAGAACAAAAAAATTTAGGGATGTTAAAATACGGGATGAGTTTAGGGATAGCAAAGGTCTTTTTCTGGGATGTCCACTGGTTTTTTTTTTTTTTTTTGTTCTGTATATCTGTAGAATTAAAAAATTTCTACAACATCTTTCCTTCTAGTTTATTAGAGACGCATACAGAAGTTCATTCCATGTGTCAGGAAGACCAGCAGCACACCAGTGGGTGCAGTCCTTGCTCCTGAAGCCATTATAGAGGGCAGGATGTGCATCTTTTCTTAGTTGTGAGATTGTCGGTATATCAAGCAGATGAACCGGTTTCTTCATAATTCTCAACACATCTTTCACCACATATGCAGCAGGTGGCAATCCTCTTGAATAGGTTGATTAGCTTATGAGTTCCTTCTCCAATGAGCAGTTGGTCACTCCTGGTTTATTCCACTCCATGCCACTGATATATCACACATAAATATAGAGTACTCTTGAATGCAGGTAATTAACTAGCTAACTATACATAGCATAAGGTAGTATAAAGATTAATTTTAAACTGTAAAGAGAAAAAAAACAATGTGACTTACTTGTAATGAGAAGGAGAAACTCTTTGAAAAATGACTTTAGTTTTAATGGGATCAATGTTTGAATCAATCTATCTAGTCCATGTTGTTAAAGCTTCTTTAAAAGCAGCCATGCGATTCATATCATTCACAAACTTGTTGCCAGATTGAATGTAATCCCATCTTGTGAATGAACACGTACACACTTTTGTTAGAAAATCACTTCAAATATATCATCACATTATAATTTATTAAGCTTGAGTAATTGAGCACTAACGGTTGTTTAGGTCCACTGCGACAACACCAAAGCTAAGTGTTGAAAACCTAAACGTCAACATTCTTCCTTATCTTCCCATTTTTGAGGGAATTAAGTTTCAAGACTCTACCAATTTTTTCCTCTTCAGTATCTACTAAATATGGAGAAAGAAATCAAACCACCGAAACTCCATAGTCCTACAAAAATTTCCCTTTTAATTATGTATGATAGATCATACCTGAAATTAACCTCAAGTACTGACACCTAAATGGACTGCCTATGTGCAGAAATCTGGATAGAACAAATATTTATAGTAACATTTGCCTACCGGGGATAACACAGTGGTAATCGTGCCATTTTCTTGTTTGATAACGTTGGGAACAGGCACAGCAGCCTGAAGCAAGCATGAAATTGACTGCTGCCGGCTGGGGCTTATGGAGTCCCCTATATACATAATTGTCTACCGCTGAATCTCTCTAGAAAATCTTTACCATTAAACCTGCAACGTGTTACAGAATTCTTATGAGCGGTAATTAAACAAGTTGTCTAGAAAAACTAGGTGCTGGCACTGGCAGCCTGTAGTCACAAGAAAACTTTAAAAGCCACTGTTTTAATATCATCATCATCATGTGCTACTTTATCATAAAAATTATTGGTTCCACATAAATGTTATGAGTTGCTTTTAGATTGCAATTCAAAAGCTATCAGGCATTATGGGTCACTCTTGCTTGGTGGGTTCCTTCCACCATAACAGCCATGCTTAAAGCTCTATCTACGACCCAATGCAGCCTGGAAAACTTCAACCTATATTTTCCAATACTATCTGGTTCATTACTATATACAAAAGCTAGCAAACTGGGAAATTGCAGATATAGAGCAGGAGGTTAATTTACCTTGGCAAGTCGCAGCCATTGGGCTGCCATCTGTATTTAAGGTATTGCCGATCAGGCGGACCATACTTATGGCAATCGTAATCCTTACGACTGTTTGGACAAGCTGATGCTTGATAGAGAGGATATGATTCGTCGTGCACCCATCTGCCTTCATACACATTACAGCTCTTCTGCAGTTTTCTCCACTTACCACTACTTCTTGCACTTTCCAGGAACATCTCCGAACTTGCCATACAAAAACATGAGAAAGTAACAAAGATGGTAACACTGACAGAACAAGATCTCCGTATCCCAGAAGCCGTTAGTGATTGTCTTGATTCTCTAGAAACGAAGGTAAACGAGATAGCTGGAGTTCTTGGAGGAGGTGGAGAGAATTGTTTGAAGTATAAGTTACAGAGAAGCTAAATAATAAACATGAACTGTTACTCTTTACCATATTTGCCATTTAAAGCCACAACAAATTAAAGCTTTGTTGGGTTTTTAACAAACTATTTGGTTTGAAGCAGGTTATATTTTTTAAAAGAAAGAAAAATAACACTTTTAAATTTATTAAAGGGAGGAACTTCTAATATTTTTACTCTGAATTACATTGCTATTTAACGTTCAAAAAGAGCTGAAAAAATGCAACTAAGATCCTAGAATTATGCTAAAATGGAGAATGTGCTGAAGATAAGATAATTAACTCCTAAAGACTAGGACAATACTTTGAAACATTCATAATTAAAATAAAGCAGTAAATAAAACATGTGGCAGCACTC
>JANLJB010003685.1:5067-37865 GCA_026212285.1 Bursera cuneata
TTGGGTTCTTGAGGAAGTGTACAAACTCCATGATTTCTTGCTTTGTCTCATCACAGCCAGCTACATCTTTAAAATACCTGGTTCACCAAATAGAGCATCAGAACTGCTTTACATGCCAATGACCTTCTTATGTATTTAATTTCATTACTTTAGGATAAAACAATAAAACAGCACCAACATAAAAATAGAAGGAAAAAGTATATCACTCACGAACCTTATCTTCGGACTTCTTATCCATCTTCATAATATTAGCCTTTCCTATATTAAATATTCGACGGCCACCTCGTCCACCAGGACCTCCAACATCAAGCCCACTTATCATTCTTCGCCCCAAGAACCAGACGGCTCCAAAAAGTTATGCTGTTGGTAGAAACCTCATCAATTCTTGGTACCAGTTCACTTCAGTTACATAAATTACTGGAACATAATCATAAGTATCTATCCCTAGTGCTTCCTGGGTTTCTTCCAATTTCTCTTCAAAAGATTCAACACTTACTATGTTAAAATAGAATTTATGGCTTAAATTTCTTCTGGCAGGGTCAGCATTAGTAGTAATTTGACTAAAATCATCATTGGTTTCCTTTGCATTGTGTGGGGTGCTTTTCACATACACTTTGGCAACTGATTTGTTTGAAACAACAATCCTATCTCAGTTCAAGTAGCTTGTTCTTGAACTCTTGGAAACTAATCTGAAGAACACATTATGCAGCTTAAAGTAAAATGATTGAAGAACATAAAATTCCAAGAGAAAACAATGCACCAGGAAAATGTATAAAAATTGTTAAGAATAGACAATAGGAAACCACCGTATTTAAGAAAAAAACCATATTTAAGAAAAAAAACTTGTTCCTTGTCATTGCCTTTAAAAAAGATAACAACAATGAAAAGCTAGGTGGCTAGCACTTTTTCAGTATAATGCAAGAAATGCATCAGTTCATGCTCTTTTTACTTGCCAGTTGGGTTTTCCACTGGCAGCCTCACCGTCTGATCATATATAGGATAAGGTTAAACATAGTTAGCAATACCACATGATTATGCAGTAGTTCATTATCCCATAACTGCAATAGGAACACTTTAAGAAAGTAGAATAACTAGTATCAAGTGATGATGAAAACATTCAACATCAAAAGAATTATTCGGTAAAACACATCCAATATTGACCATAAAGCACACATTACTAGACCAATGTATTCTCTATATATCCGTGATATACCTCCTAAGTATCAGTGAACTAACCGAGGAAGAGTAGGGTAAAAACACTGACCTCCTTCGGCTGAAGTGTAATAATAAAAATCACTGATGCTAGGAATATAATTAATGCCATAGGACCAACTATATTATCAAACTTCCTAGAGAAGCTCTGGAAATCCCCATGATCACCAGTACCTGAATCCTCTACAAAGCACAAAAATAGAGCATTTTAAGGTCCTAAATAAATTTATAGCGCAGAAATAATTAAATGAAAAGGATTGGAGGCAGTTAGAGATATTCTTTAATTCTATCAAGGACATGAATAATGACCAAAACATAGAGCTCCTCATAGAAATAGAATTTGACATGACTCTTAAGTTTGTACCACAATAAGCAAAGTAAATATTCAATGCATTCAAAATGTCATAAAGATGCAGAACGAAATTGATCCACCCATAACTAAGTTATCATTCGATTCATTCCTAATACATCTGTGGGGCTCTTAGTGCTTAATCCCACTTATAATCAAGCAAAGCTAGAATTCTAGCTTAATAAACCACATTAATTCTGATATTGTAGAGTACAATAGAAGATGGATCATTCAGGGAGCATACTAATTAATCATAAAATGAACAGCCTGATCATCTTGAAATAGCAAGCATTCAGAAAGGAGCCCATCTCTCCAAGTTGCATTAGCTAGTGAGAGTGTGAGGAAAGTAAGGAAATCAGCAAATAGTCACTTTTCAACCTAGTCTTCCAATAAACACATCAATATCAAGTATAAAACTAAATATTTAACATACACTTTGATCAATATTTACATGTTTACATAAAAATATATGGAACCTATTACTTTATAATTTACCAGAAACAATAATAACCCAACAATAAACGAAATGGAGAAGAACAAACCTATATAAAAACATGACGAACATACCTTTTGACTCAGATTTTTTCTCGTTTGCTTTTGGGATTTCCTCCTTGTTCTTTGGGTAATAATTCTCATACTCTACATTAACCCGTTGAAAAGAAGATTAAAAAGAAAAGCATCATTAAAAATAAACCCAAAAGAGCAAATGAATGAATTATTTAAAAATAATAATAATTAAAAAAAAAAAAAAACAACAACAACAGCCATCACTTACTTCCTTTCTTAGGTGCTTCGCTAGAGAAAAAGCGGCGAAGCCTAGGGTTTGCGAAAATCGAATTCAAATTCCACAAGTATATATTAGAAGCGAGCTGCTTCCCAGCTCCAGCAGACGTCACATACCCTCTAACAATACTCAACCCTCCATCAATGCGTGAAATGCACACACTTTCCAGGGACTTCAACGGCAAAATCGATTCTTATGATACCGCAGCCCTCGCGTTACACTCACCGGATACTAAATTCTACACAAGAAAAATAAAATTACAAAATTAACGAAAAATAATAGTTCCAAATATATTTTAAAAACGTCAATCTAAAAAAAGAATAAAAGAAAAAGATGAAAAAAAAGTGTTACCTTCCGTAAAGTAGAGCGAGTGGAACGAGAGAAAGAGCTACGGATTCTTGAGAATATCATAATATTGGCGATGGAAACATGAAAATGAAGAAGAAGCAATCGATAATATGAGATGAGAACGGTGTAAGTCGGGCAGCTGATTACTGAACTTGCAAAAGTGGACATCGTTTTCAACCGAAACGGAAGAGTGGGAACCAACCGCCTTCTTGCTTCAATTACGAATGTGCCCTTTCTATTGGGATTTCTTCCGTTGTAGTTTGGGTTAGTTGGGTCATTATGCCTCTATTTCTGGATAATATTTTTGAGTATTAGTTGAACATAACCCCAAAAAAAAAAAATTTCACCTCCTCAATGTTTCATTAAATATTATTTTTCTATCCAAATTTTAAGAAATACACAAAAATATCATATAATTTTTTTATTTTATACTTTAATTTTAGTATTAAGTAACATCCATGCAAAAGTAAAGTATGAATTTCGATTTTGAATATTAAATAAATGGTAGAAAAATAAATAATTATCATTTTATGAAACTTAAGATGTCAAATTGTTTATTTGAGATTTAGAAGCATGTAAATGTTATTTATCCTTAATTTTTTGGTTTTTAATTTTTTCAGTCTTTGCCCATGATTTTGCCCTTCGAAAGGATAAGAATTGTCTCATTTTTTATTGGCAAGGGCTGACTATGTTGTAATTTTCCTTTAGTATAAAGGTTTTGGATTCTGAATTTTATTCATCTTTCTAATTGATAAATAAATATTTTTCAGATTTTATAAAATTAAAAGAAAAATTTACTCATTTTTTGAATATTGTATGACCCATATCTATTATTATCGATGTAGAATTGAAGATTTTTATAATTACTATTATTTACTATGAATTTTGTTTTGTTTAATGGGTTAAAAGGGTCAAAAGATTCATATGCCAAAGGTAAAGATGTCAAATAGACCAAATAATTGAGATATTAGAAAATTTGAAAAACTAAAAAACGAGATATGGAAAATCATACTTTCTTATATTATATTTATCACAAGATATTAAAGATCCCATCAAATACAAGTGATTACTATTAATACAATAACTTATTTAATATCTTAAAATTATCTTCTACTTTGAACTAGTCTAAGCATCATTTAATACGTATAAGATAATAGTACATGTTAACGTAATTATTTTTTATTAGCCACATCGTCTCGCCGAAGTTCAACCTGGAAGAAACCCAAAAGGATTCTTAACCCACTAAAATGTACATTAATTTTACCTAGTTAATCATGCTAGTATTGATGCCCATATCAAAACAAAAAGGGTTATAGCTAGGAGACCACGATAGAGAAGAAGGTGAAGTGGGAGGTGAACGGTAAGGTGAACAAGAAGCGGTTGAGGAAACATTGGTGGCAGAAGGATTGCGAATCATCAAAGGCACCATATCTTCAAGCAACCCTTGTGATGGGCTCAGTCCATCTGCAGGTGCTTCTTGTAGATTACAGCCCTCAAAGGTGTTTGGTGGGGCTTCTGTACTGTTGGAAATTGATGGGTTTTCATAGAAATCATGTGCCTGTTGTTGGGTTTCATGAGCTTGTGAAATTTTCTTTTTCTGCTTCTTCGTTGGTGGATTAGTGGCCTGTTGGTGTTGGGGTTGGCTCACTACAAAGTATGGGTAAGCAAAGTGTAGGTGAAGCCCTTCGTAAGTGATGATGAGTGTTTCCGGGTCCTCGCAAGACCTCTCCACCTGCTTCTTTGCGCTGCACCTTGGATTTGTACACTTGTAGTAGCTCCTGTTTGCAACATAATACACTAGGAGATATTAGGAAAATATTTAGCAATTCCTACCCTAGTAAGGTTTATGATGCCATTATATGTGCCATATCTGATTTTGATGTTACTGTATCTGTTTATTTATTGATTGAAATATGATGATTCATGATTTAGGTTTATCCATGTATCACATTAATACGTTGACTGTTACTTTCTAACATTTTCTTGAACCTCTAACATTGATGAGACAATTAAGTAACTATGCTAAGAGACTATAATAAGGAGAGAATCCACTCAACCAAATAAAGAAAATGACACTAAACATTAGCGGCCGATTAAGAAATTAAGTATATGACAGCTAGGTCAGAATAGAGAGAATTTTCAGTATAGTATATGTCTACTTTCCAACTGCAATATTTAATTTTTTGTTCGTGGAATTAATTACCAAATTAATAAATAATAAGATTCAGTATATGTTTAAGTTCCATTCTTCGATTTATAATAAAGAACAATATTCTGCTAGACTCCTGCTTGTTCAAGGCCAATAGAACAGCATCAATTGGCGAAAAATGCGCCAGTCACCCTTTAAGATAATGTGGAAAATAAATTTCTGCGTCAGAACGACACTAGGTATTGGTATAGAAATGGCCAAGACGATAAGAATAAAAGCTACCAAAGAAAAAATGGATATTTACCGAGGATTGGGGCTATTCTTGATAGATTTTTGCCCATATTTTCGCCATTTATATCCATCATCAGCCATCCCATTTCCCAAGCTTTTGATTTTCAGAGTATACTTATTCTCAATCTTACCAAAACCACCTTCCAATAACGAAATTCTGCAAGAAAATAAAAGTTAAATCGTATTAAAATGAGAGGTGAGACCTCACAATTCAAAGACGACATATAAAAGATATTCAGAGACAATAAATATGTAAACTCAATTGCTTGCAAGTAACCTGGCTTGTGAAAGTGCTTCAGAATACTGGACATTTCGGGTTGTCATGGATAAAGCATTCTCAATATCTTCAATGGTTGGCCCAGAATAGACAGCGGAAGTGCGCCTTCGTATAGCCTCTTCATTTGCAGGAGTTGACTTACTCGCTTCAGTTGCGTCTTGTGGTAATAAAAACAATGGACTATCATCATCGAAAAGTTCCCTTACAAGCTCATCTTCAAAGCAAGAACCCTTTATTTCTGCCTCCATTATTGCCCTATAAGTAACTAAATTGAACTTTGCATCAGATAAAGAACATCGAACTTAAAAATGAGCTGTTAAAAGAAGACGAAGAAGGTGAAGAAGAGTTTTAAGTTATGAGGGTATATGAACAAGCAGGCTTATGAAAAAGAGGAGAGACTAGAGAGTGGAGCAGATGAAGGAAGTTGTGACGTCTACGTGTGTGCCTCTTTACAATAAATTCAAAAGTTAGTGTGTTATTGCTTTAGATAGTAGAGAGATACAATAAGATAATATACAAGTTTTCCAGATTGACCCGTTAGAACTCAAAGCCTTGTCAACGTTTTACACTTCTGGTAAACTCTAGAATGGGGCACCACCTCATTACTTTTGATGGGGCTTGATCATGAGTTAATAATACTTTCTACTCTGCATATTGCCGGGGTAATTCAAAGCATCTAGCTTATAGATTCACGGAAAGGCAACAACTGATGGTGCTTTGTTAAGATTTTTACAGTAACACTTATCTTCTTACTTGATTGGATTGTCTGTATCTTCATTTGATGCTGATTTTGTCTTGTTACATGGTTTTTGATGGGATAGTTGCATCAAAGGTGGACCAAATCTACCTGACTCGTGACCCCATTTCAACTAAAGCAAGAGTCAACCACTAAAGAATGTATAAAAATGTTTACCTTTCAATTATTTTCCAAATCTGAATCTGCTATCATTCTCTTCTTATTAAATTATGCTTAAGGCAGTTGAGCATGCATTATTAGATTGATACATGCTTCTGATTGGAGGTGGGGCTATTGAATATTTATTAATTAATTACTCAGCATTTAGACATAGAGTGAAGAAAACAAATTGGAACATGCATAACCCAACTACATTTTCTTGCAATTTTATGAATTTTCCGAGAAAAGTACTCCATCCGTCCTGTTGGGATTAAACTTCACAAAATAGTTTCTCTAACAAGTAACAAGCTTAGAGCATACAAAAAGAAACCATAAAGTTGCCAGAATAAACATTATATACATACTTTATATTCACTAATCAAACCCAAATTAACAAAGATTCAACCAAATCACCAATACACATTTATAATCTAAAACCCACCAAAAAATAAGTAAATGAATGAAGTCTAGGTCAAAATTTTCAGGCAAGAATAGGTTGAAACACAAACAAAGAGGATTTGCATGTGCAGAAATGGACAACCAATATCCAAGGCTCTTAATTGAGTCGATCAAATACAACCACTATTTTGTATATAGAATTCTATCTAAAACACAAGATGGTGTCGACCAGTTGCTTCAGAGTAAGGGAAGTTTTGTAAGTATTTGGCTTTGACTTTGTGAATCCTAGAAAACCACTGTGGCCCTCAATAGGAGAAGACAATGGGTGGCTGGCTGGCTAGCGAGAGTTGACTGTCAGAGAGGGCTTAGGTTAGCTGCAGAATGCGTCGGTTAGTGAAGTGGGCATCAGCTGATTAAGAAGAAACAAAACAAATCCTCATGGACGTTTCTCAAAGTCAACCCTTTATTAGGTTGGGTCAGGTTGCCTGTGCTTGGGCGACACGTTGGATGTGAGTCCCCACGTTGAGTGAGTTTCACGTGTGGAGAATGGAGCGGTTTGAGCTGTCCCCCGTCCCCGTGCTAGCGAGCCATGGGGATTGGCCGATTGGGGTGACTTTAGATTAGATCCTAGAAATGACGGTGCAACAAACCCATCTTTATTCCTCACCCAAACCAAAACTTCAGTACTGAGTTAGTGAGTGGGAGAATCACTAGCTTATTCTACAGTCATTTTTGTAAGTCAAAACGCTGCCGTAACTGTTACAGAACTCGGGAAAGTCTGAGGTACGTTCAGTTACCAACAGTCACATTATTGACCTTTAGTATCACGATCAAACTTTTTTATATAGATATAATAATAACTTGAATTATGTATCAATTTAATTTAAATATATGTATATTTTATAATAGTATGACTTGTGGTGGATTGTGATAGTTGTCCAAAATTAAATAATTTATTATAAGGTCTCAGGTTTGTAAAAAGGATCAATTAGTGAATTAATATTTTGAGTTGGGTATCTAATTTTTTTTAAGAGTAATGATACTATTTTTAGATTGAATCCCAAATTTGGGATATTAAATGATGTGGTAAATGATATGACACCATCACATTAATCACAAAATTAGTATTTTATTGTCACTCTTCTTAAAATATATTTCAAATCCTATCCAAATGGTGGGTTTAAGTGATATGATTTTCATCTAATAAATAATGGAATAATGTGATAACTAGTATGGGAGAGCCACATCATTTAGGCTTATCATTTGAGATGAGATCTAGAAAGAGTAGCATTACTCATCAATGTGAGAACTCGTTATTAGGACAAAAAGGGTTGGTAATACATGAACTTTAATACACATTATAAGTCATATAAAAGAATGAGATTGTTGTGATAGTCGTCCTATGTAGAACAGTTAATGAACTACTTAATCTAAAAGATTAAGCTTTTTGATGGAGTGGTTCTTAACACTGTATTAGAGTTAAAATAACCTAATAGTTACATGTTTGAATCCTTAAATGTCAATTAAAAAAAGAAGTCAGGTTTAGTGTGCTTATAAAATCGACAATGCATATGAGACATGATCCACATGCAAATACACATAATGAGTGTATAAGAGGTTTCAGTTTTTGTTTTAGTTTTAGTTTTTTTTTTTTAAATAACAGAAGATCTCAAATTTATATGGAGGATTGATCCTTCTACTCAAGTCAATGAATTAACCTTTTGAGCAAGATATTTCATTCCTTTAATGTAGTATTGTTTTTAAACCATTATAATTTCAACCTAAGTGGTGTTTTTGGCCCTTTTCTTTCGATTGTCCATAAATCACTAAGCATTGTTGTGATAAGGATCCCAAATCGCTCTATGAACGTGTGAAGGAACGGTTTAAATAAGGCTAGTAGGCCTCTACCAAATATGACTCGCTTTTGATTAGAATCTCAGAAATAAAACCTTGAGGCTCAGTAGTGCCAAAGCGGATAATATCACCTTTGTGATAAGGCAATATCACATTGGGCTATTAGGCTATTTATAATACATTATCAACACGATCGTGATGAGGGGTGTGTTGTGATAAGAATTCTCACATCGCTCCATGAACGTGTGGAGGAACGGTTTAAATAGGGTTAGTAGGCCTATACTTAATGTGATGTGTTTTAGGCTAAAAGCCCAGAAACAAAATCGTGTGGCCCAATAGTGCCAAAATAGATAATATCATATTGGACTATTTATAACAAGCATACAAATGTTAGGGCATGTTTAACAGCCTATATTGTATCATATTAAAATTTTATATAATACTGAATATGTTTGACACTTAATTTACGTTGTATTAAGTTATACGGTGCCCTAATTAATACCATATATATTGCACAATATAATATAAAGTAAATAGACGTCACTATAAAATATAGAATAATGCACTCACTCCTTTTTTATAATAAAAAAATTAAATAATTAATAATTAATAAATTAAATAAATTAATATAATATAATATTAAATTGTTTATTAGAGTAATGCACTCACTCTTTTTTTATAATTAAAAATATTAAATAAATAGTAATTAATGAATTAAATAAATTAATATAATATAATATTAAATTATTGATTGATTATTTTTAATTATTTTATTAAAATATTAACTAAATTATTTTTAAAAAATGATTTTTTTTTTGTATAGTTTATAAAAATATGTTATAAATATATTTTCTTAATATTTGCATAAATTTCAATATTAGTAATATTTAATTTGTTTAATAATGTTCTATTGATGAACATCAAACATAAATATAGAATAGTATAGTATAAAAAATAATACAATACTACATTCTACCAAATATTGCACCATATTCTACATAACATTTATTACTACATACAATACAACATAGTTATTAAAAATATTACTACACAATGTCTCATCCCAAATATGACCTTATATCATATAAAATGGTGTAGATGCTATAATAAATGAGTGTATACTAGTGTTTAGTTATTTTGATATTATTAAAATACAAAAAACGGTAAATAAATTATAAGAGTATTTTTATCTTTTAGATGGACTTTTCTTTGATCAGGGAACATGCAAAATCAGATAAATAAATTGTGAAGAGTATAAGAGAGCAAATGGGTTATAGTTACTAACTACCGACTAGTGAGCATAGAAAAACAAGATTGTTTTCTTCATATGCGATTGGGCTATATTTAAATTAAGAGAAGAAAGAAATATTTAATATAAAAGGTGATTTATAAATAATTTAATCCAAGATATTTCTCAGAGGCGACGTAAACCTAACGGCTATAACTTTTGGGTTGAGTGGCACCTTGATCCCAAAGTGGTATCAGACTCAAGTTTGAATTCAAGTATATAAAACTCTCTTAGTTCGACCTACACAATTTAAACACGAAATCCAGTCTCAAATCATTCTTGTTTTTATGATGAATCCCTTGGCCCCTCCTAAACCTATACCACCTCATGAATTCAATCCTCCAGAAGTTCCAATGCTCCTTAAACAACAATGCTTGGATCAATGTGCTCACGAACAACTAAGGACATACCAAGCCAAAATCCTTACAACAATGAGAACTTTTCCTCTTGGTGGAATTGAATTTCATTATGAATATCCCTAAATGCAGATTTACTAGGTCAGAAACATAAAAAAGACTTCAATTCAGACACATTATGATTTCTTTGGTATCTTTTGCATCAATTTTCCATAGGCATTGAGTTTAACCTTTTAGACATGATAAATTGGTTAATATCTCATAGCCTTCTATTTCACCAAGCAAACTTGGACATAACAAATGGATGTTTTTAAATATATCTTCAATGGTTTCATCCTCTTGAATAGTGGAAGACTTAGTTTCATTATCTTCGGAACCGAAGTATTAATCTTAGAAATACAAGACCATCCCAACATTTGATCTATATTTTTTGAAGAATCAGTATATCTGCCACTACATGAACACTATAATGTATTTCTCATGTGCAAGAAAATACTCTCTTCCCTTATAGCCTTCCAAATCAGTGGTATAATCATCATCAAGAATTCTAAGAATTTCAAAGATTAATGCTCGTATTCAATCATAGATTTGGCCAACCATCCAAGATGATGGACCATGAGAATAATATCTTATTCAATTCTCCAATCAACTGCACCACTACTATAAAGTTTATGACTTCACTCACAAGATTGATCACATGGATGTTGATGTTGGAGAAAGTAGTCATTCTCAACAGACAAATTCATAACCGCACTACCCACATATTTTGCTGACTTAGAATTGATTTTGTCCATTTTGCCACAACTATTTTTGTCCTATCAACTTTATCTGCATTTCCACCTTCAAGATTCTCAAGATCCTTATAGTCAGGATATAGCTAAGGAAACGCAAGTGACACCACAACCAGACAAATCACCTATTTGACATCCTAAATTCGATTGTGGAAATTGGTGGTATTATGATAAAGAGCTTGGTGAAAATTTTGACGACTTAGATTACCCAGCTTACACCAACCTGATCTTTTCTTCACAAATGCTCATCAATGATCATAAATGTGATAGTTGGAACTACTAGTTAGTTGAATGTTAGTTGTACTTACTAAATATGGTAGTTGTAACCATAAAGTTTGATAGTCATAAGTTTGTTTGTTGTAATAGTAGAAATCATAAGTTTGGTAGTTGTAATCATAATTTATGATAGTTGTAATAGTAAATCTTCCAGCTATAAATAAAAGCTTCTTTTCCTTTTTTGGGAGAGAGGAAGAATTAGTAAAAAACTTACTCTGTATTGCTCTTTACTCTTTCACATTTACTTGAATCCTATCTACTTGATTTGATTTTTTAAAGTTGATCTTTAATCTATAAAAGTTCTCCATCAAAGGTGTGTTAAAGCCTGTGAGACGAGGCAAGGTTACATCCTCCGTGACAAATACATTAGGTTAAAGCTGACTTTTTCAGGTTGGTATCACATCTCTTTAACAATTACATCTAAAAAAAATTCATATGAAAAGAGAGATGAAGATACATTGGGATCCTGGTGAGGTTTTTGAGGAGTTGTAATTCTTAATTTATATTGTACATTTTTAATCTCATTTCAATTGGAGAGGGGATATTTAGTTCAAAAGTGGGCTCTAAATAGCATCACGATAAATTAAAGCTCTCTTTTCTGAAAGATTTTAAAAGCCCAACTCTCCCGAAATAAGATCACATCCAGGGCCAGCCCATAAATTTACGTGGACCATTTCTGAATGGAGTTCCAATGATTCAAGCCCAACAGTTTTCCCGCGCAAACACCGACTGAACTTGGCGCCGCCACATTTGAACAAAAAAAAACTAGGTGGAACGTGGGCCACCATACAAACCACGTAGACAGAATCAACCACTGATAGAGTGCCACGTCACAAATTAAGATTCCCTCCTAGCTGTCACCTACCCTGACGACACGATCTAAAATCACGTACAACTGAGCATAGCCCCTGCATCGCCACTATCAAAACAATACATCCCAAATTTCCCACTCTCTCCCCAAATTTTCAAAATTTCGAAAACCCTTATATAAACCCCTCTCCGTCTCACCGTCTCCAGTTTCTTGGCTCCTCATCTTCAAGATCTTCAGCCTTCCGTTATAAAGCTCTTGCGTATTATCGAGCGGCTGACGGTTGACTTTAGGATGGAAGAAGAGGAAGGATGTACCACTCCGAAGCATAGGATTCCGGTGGCGTCTGTTTGCCCTCCGCCTCCCAGGAAGAAGTCTGTGGTTGGTAAAAAGAGGGACCCTCCGAAGAACGGTTATTTCCAGCCGCCTGATCTCGATGCTCTGTTTGCCGTGCCTATTAGACGGGAAGCTTATGCTTAGTTCTTCGGTTCGGATTTAGGTTTTTTCTTAATTTAATATTAGGTTTTGTTATTGTAATTTGTAAATATTTGTAGTTCTGTTAGTGAGATCTTCGCTTAGAGACTCAATCAAATCAGAGGAAATTTGTTATTGAAAGACTAATTCGTTTCTCTCTTCTCTTCTCTGCGATAGAACAGACTTTGTGCTGTTTTCTCTGTTTTTGCCCGCGGCCCCCCGCCCCCGCACCCCCCGCCGCCCCCCCTATTTTTTTGTTTTGGTTTTTTATTTTTGAAATTGTTGCGAGATTCCTACAGTGTCAGGCAATGATTTGGCACTAAAAAAGATTAGCTGGCCCTGGCAAAGCTGTGATTTGAAAATATTGCGACAGCAGCTTTAACCTGATACCAAATCTATCTTGTCAGACGAATTATAAAATTTTTATATTTTTATATTGCAACTGGAATCCGATGAACAAATAACATATATGATTACATTATTCTTTAAATAATACCAGCTTTTTTCATTTATTTTTCCTGTAAAATGTAGATTTTTTGACTTACCAGTTGTCTTTCAATTCATTCTATTGTTTATTAAGTGGAAGAATAAATCAAATAAGGGTTGATTTTACCATTTTAAGGAATAGATATATCATGCTTTAAAAAGTTGATACATAGACTTGAGTGTAATATATAAAGAATAAAGAGGGAAGTGGAAGGCTTGATGTTGAAGAGAGAGGCTAAAACTTGAGCAGCACATGTTTCAGTACTACCAATCCATCGTTATATTTTCTGCTGTGCAATCTGGTAATGATAAATCAAACATTAGTTCCTTTGAAAACAAGTTTTGAGAGTTTTAGACCAACGCGTTCCGTGCACTTTGAGCTTGTTTAATCAAGGGCTGGCTAGCTAGCTATGGAAAACGATATCTGAACTGAACCTTTTTTGAAACACTTAATTTATGTAGGCAATCAAAAATAATTTCAATATATAATAAGGGGCAGATATCAGTCTTTTTCAAGCTTGGCATGAATTAGATGGCACATCCTTCTCTTGCAACCATTTGGTTGAAAGGAAATGGATGATCGTCAACACATATCCAGCGGATGTCTCATCTTCGAACAATGAAATGAACATTTTCTCTGGTCTCAACCTGACTTTCCACGCTTTCTTCTTCTTGCTTGCTTGCTAGCTACCTTCTTCATCAACCATCTTATATTCTCACACAAGACTGAGATCGAAATGATTATAATCAACTAAGAATGGACGTAAAACTATGTACTATGAATAGTAACGTTGCTTGCATGGAAATCATATTTCATGGATAAAATTGTAATTAAAAAAAAAAAATCTAGTAACTGTTCCTTCATTTGAGAGACAAAATGGTTGGGAAGAAGCCCATTGGAGGGTTTAGAATGATTTGTTGTTAAGTGAAGTAGCTCGGAACTACTTAGAAAATACGGTAATGTAAGAACTGTCATATCTGCAACTACCCTTTTGTTCTGGTAACTTACAGTCTCATATAATACCTGGAAATCATATCTTCACAATTTATCTAATTTGTTATTAAAATCTAAATGAAAGCCGCCTGTAATTGATCAGAAGATGAAAAAGAAGAAAGTGCAGAAACTAAGGAACAAATATACCTTTAGGAGAAAAGTTTGATTATATATAGATCTATGGTTGTATGAAATATATTATGTTTCTCTAGAAGTAACTGAAAAGTTGACCTGAAATTGGCAATCTAAGGTACAGTTAGGTATAAATATCAGTAAACGTCTTCTCAAAATAAAAAGGAAGTTCACTGCAGATCTTAACTTGACATGGAAGACTTTTGAGAGTTGTGTCTTGACTTGATTTTTGACAAAATCATTGGTGAAAAACTTGTGTAAACTGTAATTAACTGTATTCTTACTTCAATTCTTCTTTACTTCTAGAGCTTTTGTCATCATTCTCAGGGACTCATTTAAGCATGCGCACAACAACATTTAGCTTGTCATATAAATGATGTTTTCCTGCCCTGATTTCAAAATAAATGTTGCTAGAGAATAAAATGATGTACATGTCAATATATATTGATTTTTAAATGGTATTTAAATATTTATATTTTATTGTTTGTGATTTCAATTTTGAATAAATTATGACTTCATGAGACACATGATGAATACAGTAATGGATAGAATGCTATGCAAGAGCACTATAATGTAGTAATGAACACACTGGAGGAGCACTCTGCGTTGATAAATTGCCATCAATACATCAAACATTTGAATAATATAGTGATAGAATCTTTTAACATAAATCATTTAGATAGACAAAAACCTTTCAATATAATTGAGAATATGGATGATGCTAACAAACCCTCTAATTAAGGATAAATAACAATTAGTTTAAGAAATATAATTTCTTGTACTATTATTTAATAGCAGTTTCTAGACCTATTCATTAAAGGGTAAAATAATAATTTTACTATAATGAAAATGAGTACTGTTAATGGTTAGATTAATGGTGTACATGGTTGGTTGTTTGCATGTGGCCATTTGAAATGCTAATTTTGCACTAGCTACAAGCTTAATTCATTGGGTTCTTCTGTCGAAAATCAGGAAAATTTGGTAAAATATGAACTATTTAATTTGTTGTTGGGAATTTATGTTCTTAAAATGAACCAATTAGAAAGGGGTCATTCTGGTAATCAAAATTTATTCAGATGGTTAGGGAACAATCTTACTTTATCAACACTCTAAAATTAAGCTCGACCAAAAACAAAGCGGAGCACACAAGGTGACCATTTAAATTGTATCATTAACAACATCAAATTTTAATTAAAGTGACATTAATCTATATAATTATTATAATTTGTTACCTAATCGTCCCTTATATTAAGACCCCTTTGGCCATCTAGCATTCACATTGCTATAGTCTCTTATCAAATCAAGAGAGCTAGAGAGAGAGAGAGAGCGTGTGTATGTCTGTAATGGGTACTTCTAATCTTCCTTCATTTGCTTCAATGGCGGTCCTGCTATTTGGTTTCTGCTTTGTATCTCTATTGCCGGAGTTTGCAGAGGGCATAACAAGGCATTATACATTCAATGTATTCACATTGCTACTCCGAGCAGGAAAAGTTTATTTTGATTTTGTCGTTTTGCTTTCCTGTTCTAACTTTAAGTTGTTCTTTACTGCTGTAAGGTCATGTACCACAATGTGACAAGATTGTGCCACACAAGGAGCCTTATCAGCGTCAATGGACAGTTCCCAGGGCCTCGGTTGGTGGCACGGGAAGGTGATCGTGTCATTGTAAAAGTGGTTAATCACGTTTCAGAAAATGTTAGCATTCACTGGTATGAATCAATCTAATACGTTTCTCGACAATGCTTGGAAGATAACATAGTAGCTTACATTTTGCTTGTTTTGTATGAGAGAACAGGCATGGGGTGAGGCAGCTTACCACTGGTTGGGCAGACGGACCTTCTTACATAACACAATGTCCCATACAAACTAACCAATCGTACACATATAATTTCACCATCACAGGACAGAGAGGAACACTGTTGTGGCATGCTCATATCTCATGGTTAAGAGCAACGCTGTACGGACCCATCATCATCCTCCCAAAGCGCAATGAATCTTACCCCTTTCAGAAACCCCACAAGGAAATCCCGATACTTTTGGGTAATTAAATAATATTTAAAGCTAATCTTTATATATTTGGCCACTTTATGAACACAATCACGTGCTAATATATGGGATTACAGGAGAGTGGTTCAATGTTGACCCGGAAGCTATCATTAGCCGAGCTCTTCAGACGGGAGCAGGACCCAATGTTTCCGATGCATATACCATCAATGGCCTTCCGGGGCCGCTTTACAACTGTTCTTCCAAAGGTAAGGAGCTTTCCAGGTTTCTCAGGACCACTCTGATTACTTCTAATAGATTATTATTTCAAGGCTAAGAGTACAAGGTTTTCAGGTGTTAAGTTCATTTACCTAAAAGTTAAAATTTGTGTCAATTCAATCTCTGATATCATGTTAAGTTTATCATTTTATCTAAAAACTTAAGCTAATAGGTATGAGTTAACATTAGTTTTATATTTCAATGCCAGGAACATCGTAGGAAATTATGGTTAAGCAAAGCAGGTTTTTGACTCTGTTTGATTTCGCATTTAAATTGTAGATACATACAAGCTGAAGGTGAAGCCAGGGAAAACTTATCTTCTTCGACTGATCAACGCTGCACTCAACGACGAGCTCTTCTTCAGCATCGCGAATCACACTCTCACTGTGGTCGAAGCCGATGCCATTTACGTCAAACCTTTCGAAACAGACAAGCTCCTGATAACTCCAGGACAAACCACAAACGTTCTCCTCAAAACAAAACGTTACTTTCCCAATGCCACCTTCCTGATGGAGGCCAGCCCTTACTTCAGTGGCAGGGGCAACTTTGACAACTCCACGACGGCTGGTGTCCTCGAATACAAGCACCCATCAAACATCTCATCCTCCAAAAAGCTTCCTTTCTTTAAACCAACTCTACCTGCTATAAATGCCACTAGCTTTGTTGCAAACTTTACCAGAAAGTTTCGTAGTTTAGCCAGTGCTAAGTATCCTGCCAATGTACCATTGAAAGTGGACAAGAAATTTTTCTTCGCGGTAGGGCTTGGAACCAATCCATGTCCTCAAAACACAACTTGCCAAGGACCTACTAACACGACCAAATTTGCGGCTTCGGTTAACAATGTGTCCTTTGCATTACCTTCCACAGCTATTCTCCAATCTTACTTCTTTGGACAAAACAACAATGTCTACACTACAGATTTTCCCATTAATCCACCAACGCCGTTCAATTACACTGGGACGCCACCTAATAACACTAATGTAAGCAATGGCACGCGCACGGTGGTTTTGCCGTTTAACACGAGCGTGGAACTGGTGATGCAGGACACCAGCATTCTAGGCGCTGAGAGCCATCCTCTCCATCTGCATGGATTCAACTTCTTCGTGGTTGGACTTGGTTTTGGAAACTATGATCCTAACAACGATCCCAAAAGCTTCAATTTAGTTGATCCAATGGAGAGGAATACTATTGGTGTTCCTGCTGGTGGTTGGGTGGTCATTCGCTTCTTCGCAGACAACCCAGGTATGGTAGCACACTACAATTTACTCCATTTATTTACATTATGATCTCTTGTTGCGTTCTTGTTGATGATAACAAGGAATTAATTAATCCGTGGTGACTTGTTAAATAGGGGTGTGGCTCATGCACTGTCACCTAGATGTGCACACAAGCTGGGGGCTGAGGATGGCATGGATAGTTTTAGATGGGTCACAGCCAAATCAGAAGCTAAAACCACCGCCATCTGATCTTCCACAGTGTTGATCTCACGACTGACCATTATTGGTCCGGACTGGAATTTTTTTCTTGAGTGCTGTTTGTATTATATTTCGTAATAACTGTGATAATTATTTTGTGTGTCTCGTTAATAACTAAGTTAAGAAGTTTCTCCAAAATGGGTCATATTTGATTGTCCTGGTGGAGAGTAAACAGCAGTTCAAATGTTTACGTCAGGTCGATTTGTTCGATGGCCCTTATTTTATTTTTTTTTATAGCTTTGTCATATTACCGCAAGGTCCGCAGCTACCACAAATAGCTCCTCCACGAGCACTTTTGCTCTTATAATAATATCACTTCGCTTCAATACGAGTTAAAGAAAACAAAAGGACAAATAAAAGGGCCCCCTTAGTTCTAACTTAAGATTAGATTACTACTAAGATTGAGAGAAAATCGACTTTGAGGACAAACTCATGTAAACTTTGTCCAGAAGTGGCTACATCCTGCTTGCATCGATCCATTTAGATTTGTTTTTTCTAGAGTGGGATACAAATGCTCTCTATAAAGCTATTTTTAGCGTAAAAAGTCAGTTATTTGACTAAACATAGGCTTCAGTAAAGATCAATTCCAAGAATGCAGGTAAGAGTACACATGAGATCAGAAAATATAACTAATAAAGTTTTGACTGACCAAGAATATGAAGAATAGCCATCTTGCTCAACTCTCCGCTAAAACCATACCAAAATAAATAAGCTCTCAAACTAAATGTTAACATCGGCGACAGAGAAGACTGAGCGTGATATTAAATTCCTGTTCAGACGATAGAACAACAATCTGCTGCCGGATTGAAAGCAGTTAAGCATTCCAAATACAAGTGAACAAAACCTTAGTAGTCTCTCGCCAAATACGTCTTTGAGTAGCATAGGATTACCAAAGACATCTAGACAACCAACTCCCACAGAGAGAAAAATAGAAAAGCATGAGGAATAAAGAGAATATAGATCATAGGGTCTATACAGATGCTCAACTAAGAAGCTAAAAATGATGAATATATTAAGCTAATGCCTCATTGGTTATGAATTGATAAATTTAAGCAAAATTAATTTGGTTCAGGGGGCAAAGCTAAATAAACTTACCTCGTTTATTGGGTTAACCAGAATCAACAGGCCAGTTGCATATTTCAACTTTAGTTGCATTAGTCAAATACAACAAATTACATAAAACACTATGTGCATTTTAGAAGTTCAAGTCCTAGTACTATCTGCTACAGCATAAGCGTGGAAAAGTACTGCTCAAATTCTTGGTCAATGGTTGGTTTCCTCTCGCCTTGTTGAGCATCTGCGTTCAAAAAGTAAACATATAGTATCCACACTGACCAAATGAACCAAAAGCAAAAGAACTAATTTCCTAGAAACAAGGAACTATAGGAATGAGTGATTCATAGACCTCTAATTGCATAGCCAGAACTAATGTGCTAGAAATAGCCATTCATGTTAACAAGGAACTATAGGAAGAAAGTAAGATTCATAGAACTCCAATTGCATTGCAAATTTTTTTTCCTGCTCTCATATGCATACAGTTTCCATGTCAAACAAAATTACCTTGATTACTGCTCCACCTTCCAGATGAAAGCACATAAACATTTGAATTTGCCTCATCAGCGTAGAAAACATCTTCATTTTCCTTATTCATGTACTGTTCTATGCTGTCTTTATTATATCCTGAGCAAAGGTAACCAAAATTGCCTCCATATTCAATAAGAGGTTCATCAAGGTTCTCAGCTACGTGTGATCCATCACCTTGATGTATAGGATGGTGCTCTTTGCCAACGCCTCCCAGCACTTGCATACCATCTGAAGAATAACAGTTATCCTTGGAACTGCTGGAGCCCAAATAAGATGAGGAAGGACTATTATACAGCCATTTTTTTACATTATCTGTCTCAAATTAGATTCACCATAGACAGACATCGCAGCATCCAAATCTTCTTGAAAGCTATTGCTATCTTTTGCTGATTCTTGTTCAGATTCATCACTAGTGGCCTCTACCTCTGCTGTTTCCTTGACAATATTTGTGTGGAAGTCCTCTACTCCTAGGTCTTCATCAAACGTAGAGAAAGATTTTGAAGGAAAGCTTCCATCTGAACATTTATGCTTGGCTAAAGGCAAGCCCAATTGCTCAGCCTGTAACTTCCTTTTCTTGTTCAAGTCAACAACATTAATCAAGAGTTTTTGATTGATGTGGAAACTGAAAGCATTAAAAAAAACTATGGCTCGTAAGAAACTGTGTATTTGAAATATGGAGGCAAATAAATACATTTGAATCATTTAACATCACATATAAAATGAGCAATAAGACAAGGTAGATGTTCATTCATACTGTCTATTAAGCTGAATTTTGAAACTCAAGAAGATGATCCAAAGTCTCAATCCTCCCTTAAATCTCAGCTTATGGTTTCGGAACCCGTGTAAAACCAGACGCTATCAAAGAACAAGTATTAAAAATCGTATGTAAGAAAAATGACATCACCCAAAAGTTAGTTATAATTGTCATTTAATTTGACAATGTTAGGAAGAAGAAGTCTAAGAGAAAATACATGAAATTCACAATAAGGGACATTGAAGAAACTAGACATGAAACTAAACAGTGCTAACTCCATTATAGCAACTCGAACTTCTCCCCTAAGATTGAGCTAGTAGTCCTGGTGGTCCATAAAGTTAAGAGTGTTTAAAAGGAAAGGAAGGGTTGAATTCCAAGTGTTAACTTTCTAATTCACCAACTACAGCACCAAATAAAATAGGCAACCTTCTAGCAAAAACACATCTGGTCTTGTGCGGATGGAAAGAGACAAACAACATCCACTATAACCAGCAAGTTGAATTCCAATTCTCAGCTTCTAACTCTGAAATGAAAATTATAGACAAAAGTTCCTATTCCTCTCTATGCTTTTCAACTTCTGAATAGGAGGTGTGTAATCTCAAATTCAATAAACTGTAATGGGAAAAACAGTCAGTTATGTTATCTTTAATAGTTACAAATATTTATATTACTGGTATTGAAGCATGAACATAAACGAGTATGGCAGAAGAATAGAGTAATTTATGTCGCAAGACAACTCAGTTCAATTCAATACCAACTCGAACCTACTCTCTTTGGTGTCAAATAATATGATTTATTATTATTATTATTATTATTTTAAATTCTTGTTTCAAACCTAAAACGAAGTTAAGATCAAAGTAGAAAGCAATTTCAAAAAGGTTATGACAGAGTTTAATTTCAATTCATATGACAGAATTTAATTTCAATTGAATTGAAATCCTCTTTAATGAAGTTTCCAATAAAATTGTAAAAAATTAATAGTACCATCTTTCTTTTACTCTTTCTCTCTTTCTCTTTTAAATAGTAAACAGAAAATAGTTATTCTAAAATGCTTTCTAACAGGTCCATAACATCTAGCCCGTCTGGAGAACAAAGATCTAGTTCGATTCCTGCTAAACTTCAGAAAGAAAACCCCTCCTACAGAAAGAAAAAGGAAAACTTGAACTGTATCTTAACTGGTAACAGGTGAATCCAGCATAAAGATGAGATGATTTATTAACCAAATCATACTTCAATCCTGTCAACCGAGTCCTTCCTATTTGCCACAAGTTCAGCACTGAAACATAATACAGAAACGACAAGACTCTCCAAGTTATCAAACTTTAGTTGATATCACCACCTCTTCAAGCTCAAATACGTTAGCATAAAATCAAACGATGTAATTTTGATAAAAGTAGGAATTAGCCACAAGCAACAAGCAAAAGTTAAGCTACACAGATATCATAAAACATACTTCAAAGCGAAGAGAAAAAATAAAATCCCAGATGTACCACCTGTTAATCTCAGATGGGTTGGCGTTATCTACTTCCATTTGAGGCAGAGAACACAGAACCGAGAAGATGAGAAAGCAGACTACCACTTTGTTCGAGGATATCTAAGAACAGCCTGAATAGATCACTCACTTCTCTTTTCTTTGGTTTGTAGTTGGGTACGCTTTTGAAGAGCGTGGGAATCACGGACTAACATTACAAAGACACTTCAGGTATGTCTCAGCTTTGGGTTGGAGAGGGCGCGAAAATTAGTGAGTCGGACAGGGCCACTCCTAGTCCTTGTGACTTATTCCAAGCTGGCAAAGCGAAGAGCCCACCCAACTTTTTGTTAGAAACACATCATATTATCAAGGAGCTGTCATCCGTCGACTTGTCCCATTTTTCAGGATTCTTAGTTGGGCTCATGCACGAGCGAGCTTCAGCTATATTATGCTATTATCAAGATTGTTAAAGACATAAAATAACAAGCTAAGTTATATCAAACGAAGAGAAATAATAAATTGAATTGTTCGAGAAAAGAAGAAAGCGAATGAAAATTTACAGAAAATTTGTTTCATTCAAGTTACAAGGATTACAACTCTGATGTTACATTAAGACACGCACAATTTTGGGAAATTTCCTCGTCTCCTCTACACAACTTTGTCACTGTTCAGCCGGGATTCTGATTTGTTCTTTGTACATCACGTATCAACTGTTCGCCGTGTACGTCAAGCTCTATACTTGAAGAATTTAAAAAAAAAATGAACAAAAAAAAAACCTCTTCTGATTCTAATTGTTCCGAACACTGATTTGCTTCAGGCCTTCAGCACGTGAGAATGGCCGTCTTACACAATGCCTCCCCAACTCATCTACCTTGCAACAAGAAGCTTTGAGTTTCACAGGCTGATGTTATTGCTGGTAACTGAGGTTATTTTTGTGTCAGTCCGAACAATTCAAAGTATAATTGCCTACATGCTAAGGCACTTGAAAAGATGATGCAAGCATTATCATTCCATCAGCTTCACCCATCTGTTGACAGTTAAGAAGTTACAAATATTGTTATTCCCAACAGGATGCCATGACCAAGTATTCCTCAAACTACTTTGACATGGATGCACCAGCTGTTGTACGAAAGAGGAGACCAGAACCAATATGTCTTGATGTGGGGCATGGCCAGCTGAAGATACTTGGACCAAGTACCTGAAGAAGACATATAAAAATTATTATATGCACACAAACCAGGGTGCATTAATATGCCCCTAAACATAGTGGTTCTCTAAATCCAGAAAAAGAAAAGAATAATGTCTTAAAATGCAACTTTAACTCTCTAGGGTAAATGTAACACTGATCATGGTTAATTACTTATCCAACCCAGAAAAAAAAAAAAAACATGTCTGGGCAAGTCATTCTGGTTAGGGCTCGAGTAGACTGATGTCCAGGCAAAGTAGTCAAGCAACATGGGTGCTGCAGCATGAAATCAACACCTAAACACATCTCGGCAGCTAATTTGGTCAATCCACATTGTCTTACTACTCTGCCACTGCACATGTGACATTAGGTAGAGCTCACTCAACACAGAAGGAAAATACAGCTCAGTATGAGACTTCTTCACCCGCCTAGCCTCAATAATTTTGGTAATCGACAATGCAAACAAGCATTATATAATGGAAAATCTGAGTTCCAAAAAATATAGCCTGCAACATTCGCAGTTGGGTGTCACATAAACAAATTTCTGCCACGATGCACTAAAACCAAAGCATTGAAATTGTTGTAGAATAAAAAAGCAGGACCAGATAAAGAAACATCACAGTCATTGGCTGTTGGCTTGCATGACAATCAAATGGGATAACAGTATAAATAATGAAATAGAGCATTGCTGGTTAAATTCAGAACGGTGAAACATGCAGTGGTGCAGAACCGACTCTAAAAAACCAATAACTTCTCACATTCATCGAGCACATTTAGTTGAAGAACAAATAGTGAAATTTCCTCCCAACAACATTAACGTAAGTCATTTTAGATCTGTAATCAAGGAAGAGGAGTGAGAAGCTTACTGTTGTAAGATTTTCATAGATACCAAGATCATATGGATGCTCATACACATGCCCACCTTTCTCTGCAAGCCACAAAGCTCTCACTCCCTCGTGGTGCTGAAAGAAATATTAGAGTTAAAATAAAAAATTGCCCTGATAAAACAATGTTTCAAAATTTGAAATCAAATCTCCTCCAAGCAAAAGGGCAACACTCTAAATAACTCTAATAACCTCTATAGTTGTTTTGTTTTGCAAAATGAGGTAGACATGCCAACCTAAGAGAACGCTCAGTGCCAGACTTAAGGGGACTAGCAACAGTCCAGAAATGACCTGAAAATGACAACTGATGAGCAAATTGACAACTATGCAAGTTTCTAACTTGAACAAAAACATAACAGTAACCAATATTACATAAGCAGTTCTGAAAGATCCTCCACTTTGGTGCTCATCCTTGAGAGGATCATTAGTTAGACTACCTACAAGTAAAACCTGAAAATTCAAATGAAAGAAGGAAAAAGAAAATCAGGCTTGACTTAACAACATGAGAAAGAGCATTCAGAAGCCACAGAAGAAAAATATACAAATTATAATATATAAATTACGGCATACCAGGGAGTAGATGCATGCAACCACAGCATACAAAACAAAGATAAAGAAGACCTTATAGTTTGCATGGCCGACACAATTACTTATCCAGATGCAATGGTGGTCCTTGCAATCAAGAAGCATCATTTTAACACATTATCCAGGAGATTTGAGATAATGGCATAAACGATAAAATAGATCATGCATACCATTCGCAGAACACATCTTTGGCAAACACGGCAATGATGTGCACGAGGAGGCTTATGCTGAGAACACTTTTGACAATACCTCAAGTCTCCTCCCTGCAAAAAGACCCAAAGATAGCCACCTTTGGTAAGTGAGGGTTAAGCTCTCAAAATCATGGAAAAATAGCATATCTAATCAATACCAAATAATTGGTTCAATCAATATGCTTAAAGGATGAAACCAGTTGATCACGATATTCATATGTTTCACATACAAACTCACATTGACTTAATTTAGTCTACTGAAGGAACTCATATTATTAACTGGCATATGGAATTTTTGTAGCATTCAAAGACTCTTAAATATGCAAATCCAAAAAAGAACCCTCTTGAAACGACAAGAACTAAAACTGGTTTAGAAGTATCAGAGAACAATTGACTTCTTGGGAAACTGACCTTTTTTATTCTTTTGTTTTAATGTTCTCATATGATATGGGAAAAAGACCATGAGTCATGCTATCATGCTATATAAGTAATATATTATTGAAGAAGGAAACTTAAATAATCATACAAGACAAATATGGTTATATGAGCAGAATACGACAATTAAGTTATTGAAAGCAAAAAAAACATCCACCAAGTTGTATCGGTATCGCTTAAAGCATCACTTTACTCTGATGCTTCAGAGACAAAATAAGAAACTTCATTCGCTCAAGGTAAAAACGACACAAAACATGGTTGGCATTGCTTCATGGTTCTACGCCCCGTTATTGATGACTATATCCTTTAGATAGATAACGAAATCTTAAGCCTTTCATATTAGAATGTTTAGACAATTAAACACATTTTACTATTTGAAATATAAGTATGTATAAGTCTTCACTTCAAATAACTCATCTAAGTAACAAAATGTCCCCCATTTAATTGAAAAAAAAAAAAAATTGCCAAGTTTCCATCTTCCAAAATTGTCCAAATTCACAGGATGTGACGGGACCTGGACCTAATCATTATTTGAACAAGCTCTACTTAAAGAAAACTAAAATACAAGATCATCTTATAAGTTATATCTCTCACTCCAGATCAGCTCATACAAAACAAATAATCACCATTAACAACGCATTAAGCTCAAAATTCTGAAGCGAAGAAAACAAAATTACATGCAACAATTCCTGTAAAAAAAACATTCCTTTAAAATTATACAATCAAAAGAGAAGTCACATGCAACACAACATAATCTACAAGACGGAGAATTCTCTAAAAAACAATGAAACTTTATTCATATAACATGTGCATTTATACGGAAAGTTGAGCGTACCTTGCGCTTGATCTCGTACATAGGGTTTCGCTCATCTTCAATATCAGGCATGTAATCGACGGGGACCCGACCCGGATCCCTGAGGATAGCTACAGCATAGTTGAATACACACATGAAAGCTACGGCGGTGAAAGCGACAGCGTTGATGATACCGGGAGAGGAGATGAGACCGAACCATTGGTCTATGAAAATGAAGACCGTGGTAAAATATATGTAAGAGATGGCCAAAACGACCACGGTCACGGGCAGAGAGAAGGTGAAACCGTCCCTCATTGTTACAGAGGAGGACGGAGGCACCGGCGTTGCTTAAAACGACGGCGTCTCCGCGTTCGGTTTTATTTTTTATTATTTCTAATCAGGGAAAAATGCTTCGAGTTTTCAGGTTGGTGACGGGTTAACATTTCTAGATGGTACGATGGCGTTAGTTTGGCAAATTTTCTTTCAAGGACTTCAGTTTTTCATATTTCTAAATATCACTATTTACAACACACATATATTTAAATATTTACCATATGATCTGGTGAAGGAGGGGTTGAGAAAAACACTATAGATTTAGGGCATGTAATCGTGATTTTAAATTTTATGAAAATTGAGATATAATTTAAAGTTCTAAAATATAATTCATATAAAATTCATACAAAATTTTTAACAAATTTTTTTTACTGTTTTCAAATTTCAAACCCAAATTTATTTTTGAAAAAGTTTTAAGCTAAATAAGAAATTTTAGAGATGTTTATATCTCTTATTTATTTATTTTTTGTAATAAAAATTAAAAATATTAAAGGAATAAGTTTTTAGCTAATTGAATCAATTTTTTTTTTTTTTACATTTTAATTTATTTCTACTTGTCGACTTAACAAGTTATTAAGACATTTTTCATTTATAACTTAAGAATTAATTAGCACCTATCACATTATTTTATCTCAAAAACCGAATAATATAATTTATTGGAGGGAGAATATGTTTAAGGATATATAAATTTTTTCCTATCATTTAAACCAAAAAATGAATGATACCATTGCAAGCCAAAAGTCCGAGTCAAAATTCCCACCCGCCTTCTTCAGCGGAAGTGGAAACCAATACAATCGACCTTCAAGCCCCAGCTGGCGTGTATTTCCGGATGGCAATGCCTGGACCAAACTTCTGTTCATGATTCATCACAACAAAAGAATACCAAAATCAGACGATGCTAGCTTGCAGGCCTCAAAAGAGATTTTTTTTTTTGTTATTGTTAATGAAAGTTAACCAACTTTCAAACCTATACGATCATATGCTACATCTAGCTCATAACCCAAACGCGCAATATGATCATAAATACAATTACTATAATTATATTATAAGGATGGTCCATGCGTCTAGGAGCCGAAGTGGGGTCTTATATATTCTGATGGTTCTGATCAATTTAACCGAATAATGTAACGTTCCATCTAATCACATTGAAATTATTAATTTCTTATTACTAGTCTCTCTTTACCAATTGACAGGTAGTTAAATTTCACCGTTATCATTATTAAGTGATAATCCAATTATAGATAAATTACTTTTCCTATATAGTTATTAGTTAATTAGCTAGAACCTACCTGAATTGTCAGCGAGAAAACGAACGGCAACCCACCCACCAGATGGGACGCTCACACTGTTCCTGGGTACGGTCAACGAGGTTGAACATGGCAGGGTCTTTATTGGGGTTAAAATTGCCAATGCCTTAACCAACCACGAAGTTAAAGCCATTAAGGTGAAGAGGGTGGTTTTCTGCACCAATGATGCTACTGTCCTGCATCAACAGCTCCACACTAGCTAGTGTTGAAAGGCAGCACCACAACTAACTTTCGTGCCACTGTTGCTTGGTGGTGTGCCTGTGTAATTGAACTTGAATCGTAGGTTGGCTGGAAAATCGGCTGTGCACACGCCTTTAGATTTGTTAAAGAAGTGAGCTTGGAGTAGAGCTATGTTTGGCTGACGAAAGGTGCATTGTTAACGGATGCAACTAGCATTATATTCTTGGGTCCTTGAAATGTTTGGCTTTTTGGACACGGGCTTAATTCTGCCCCGACTATGAAGAAAAGTCGTCTATCGACTTTCTTGGGGACACTAGCCGGGAATTTGGCTGTGGCTAAGCTACAGATTTTCTTGCTAAATTTCATGGCAAAGTTTGAATCATTAAACTTCGGTTTGGGGAGAGGAAGTTTCTTGGTTTTGTTTTTAAAGACAGAAGAAGGTTGCTCGTATTCAAGAATTCCGGAGGTTGTGGTATCGTCGAAGCTAGCAGGGGGCCTTGCAGCAATGACAAAAGTAGTGGTAGTAGGAACCTTGGATTTGGCCCTGAGAAGGACATTAATTGTTTATCCGGGGCTAACGAGGATGATGTTTGTTTTTATGGTTTGACGTAGACCGAATCGGTTTCGACCATGGTCATTGTGTGGTTGGCGATGCTAAAGAAAAGCTCATCGTTGAGTGCAGCATTGACCATGGAAAGGAGGCAGGTTTTTCCAGGCTTCACCTTGAGCTTCTATGTATCTACATGGAATCAAGTTTGCATGTTTGAGACTTGAAGAAAAGTTGCATGCAATACAAAAATGGATCATAATAATGGTTTTGTGATAAGTATGTTATTATATAGAAAAACTGTACCTTTAGCTGAGCAGTTATAAGAGGGTCCGGGGAGGCTGTTAATGGTGAAAGCATCAGGGATATTTGGTGCTGCTCCTGATTGCAAGGCTTGGTTGATAATTAACTCAGTGTCTTGTGAAATTTCAGACTGGCTCCGAATTTCAAAGCAGTAACTGAGGGCCGCGGCGCAGGAAGCCACCACCGTGGTGCTGGATTGGTCAAGATTGGGCATTGTTGCGCTGAGGAGTTGGAGGCCAAGGCGCTGAAAATGTTGATTCGTGATGTTGGAGTTCCAAAGAATCACCACCATGGCCCCAGGCTTGTGGCCACGGCGGCGCTGGGATTCTTACCGCTGCGACGCTGACCCAATTTCCATTCTTAAACGAATTCCTCTCTTTTTCCTTATTTATTGTACTATATAAACATTTTTCTTTTGAGAGAGAGTAGGAGAGCGATAGGCTACGACTTGGGGAGTTTTTCCTAGGCAATTAACAATATTATTGTGAGAGAATAATTGAGAGAGATTAAAGCAATCTATATTGCATATAGATTATTCTAGGGAGATATAATTGAGAGAATGGTGGACAATTCTTAAGAGATCGTTGTAATTTCTTCTCTGGGGTTTCTTTCTAATAAAGATTTGTTTGTCGTTGTCCCAATGTAAGCATATTACCGAACTACGTATATCTGGTGTCTTTACTTTTATTGTTGTTTGTGATTTATTGTTCTTGTGTCTACTAGCATCAATAAGTTCAAATATTTGTTGGATTGTTCTTAGGTTGTGCTTAGTATATTTTAAATTAGTTTTATCAAAGAATACATTTTCATTGATGAACCTAGAATTTTCAACATGTCTACTTTCCACCATTCTCCTGCAGTTGGAGGCAAAACTCACTAGCTATTTTATCATATATAATACCAAATATGCTTGCATGGCATGTTGTTTATAGCTAAAAGTAGGGAATATCATTTCTCAATAAGATTGTAAATTACCGAAAACAATAGGGACTTTTTCAAAGGGCTAGCTAGGGAAATGGATAAGAGGCATGTCGCTTGGGGAGGATGACAATTGGTCTATACAGAGTTGCTCTTAACCATGAGATGTGAGCATGCCAGAACAAGGTTCCTCTTTGGCCTGTAATAGTGAAGTTGTATACATAAGATTGTCCTGTTTGAATTAGGCAATATGTGATGGAGTCAGGTCCATCTAGAGCAGGTGAATCAAACATTAGCAGAAAAATGAGAATTATGTTGAAGACCACTAATCTACCTAAAACGTTCTAGGCAGAAGCAATGAAAACTGCTTTTTTTATGATAAATAGATCTCCATCAACGGCAATTGAGATGAAGACACCTATAAAAATATGGACTAGTAAGCCAGTTGATTATTCCTCTTTGTATATTGTTGGATGCCCTGCGTACATGATGTACGGTAGCTAAGAAAGAACAAAAATAGATCCAAAATCTAAATATATATATACTTGGGGTATGTTGATGGAGTAAAGGGGTATCGTCCATGAGATCCTACTGCCTATAAGGTCATCATCAACATGGATTTTATCTTTGTAGAAGACAAACTATAAAGTGATGAAGATGATAGCACAAGAAAGAAAGTTGTTGAGACTATGATTATAAATGAAGAAAAAGTAGAAGAGTCAGATTCTTCTAAAGAAGTTTTGGAGAACGATGAACCAGAATCAACTGAGTTAGCAACACCTGAAGTTTGCTGGTCAACTCAAGAAAGGAGAACACATTTTTGACACTCAGAGTATGTCATGGCAAGCGATATTGCATACTGTCTCCTAACAGAAAATGGAGAGTTTTTAGCTTTTGAAGAAACAATGATGCATCTAATTTGTAGATGACATCAATGCAAAAAGAAATTAAAGGATTGCACAAGAATAAGATATGAGATCTTGTGCCTCTACCATTGGGAATGAAAGCCATTATAAATATGTGGGTTTATAAGATCAAACGAGATGACAATAATAAAGTGGAGTAATATCGTGCTAGACTGGTGGTTAAAAGTTATGCTCAGAAAGAAGGTTTTGATTTCAATAGGATATTTTCTCTTGTTGTTTGACTTACTACGATTCGAGTATTCCTAGCTATGTGTGCTACATTTGCATTACATCTAGATCAACTAGATATAAAAATTATATTTTTTTCATAGAAAACTTGAAAAAGAAATTTATATGCTTTAACCGGAAGGGTTTGAAGAAAAAGGCAAAGAGAACTTGGTTTGCAGGTTAAAGAAATCTTTGTACAACTTAAAGCAGGAGCCAAGATGTTGGTATAAGAGATTTAATTCCTTCAAAATCAGTCTTGGGTACAACAGACTTGGTTCAGACCATTCTTCATATTGCAATAGATTTGTGGGAGATAATGATTTTATTATTTTGTTGTTGTACATGGATGACATTTTGGTGTCAAGCCCCAACAAAAATCGGGTCCAAGAATTAAAGACATAGTTAGGTAGGGAGTTTGACATGAAGAATCTAGGGCCAGTAAATAAGATTCTAGGGATGCAAATTCACCTAGATAGAAAAAATAGGAAGATTTGGCTTTCTCAGAAGAATTACTTGAAGAAAATCTTGAGGTACTTCAATATGCAAGATTGTAAGCCAATTTCTACTCACTTCCTATAAATCATAAATTATCCTTAAGTATAAGTCAGCAATAAAGTAGAGAGGATGGATATGTCTCGAGTGCCAAATGCATCAACAGTGGGAAGCCTACTATTTGTTATGATTTGTACAAGATCAGACATTGCACAAGCAATAGGAGCAGTTAGCCATTTCATGACAAATTCGGGGAAAGAGTATTGGATTACTGTTAAAAGGATTCTTCAAAACATTAAAGGGATCTCAAATGTTGCATTATGTTATGGAGGATCAACATTCACTGTCAAGAGTTATGTTGATTCAGATTTTGCAGGTAACCTTGATAAAAAAAAAACCTACGATTGGTTATATGTTTACAAGGAGTTATGAGCTAGATTTCAAAATTATAAATTGTTGTGGCGTTATCTATAATAGATGCAGAATATACGGCAATTGCACAGACTTGTAAGGAAGTTATCTGGATCAAAAGGTTATTGCAAGAGCTTAGGCACAAATAAGATAAGATTATTCTGTTTTGTGACATTCAGAGTTCCTTGCACATTGCAAAGAATCCAGTCTTTCATTCTAGGACAAAGAATATAGAAGTACAATATCATTTTATTTGAGAAGTAATGGAAGAAAGAACCGTGGACATGTAGAAGATTCATACAAAAGATAACCTAGCAAATGCTTTGACTAAGTTAATCAATGCTAAGAAGTAAATCTGGTATAGATCCTCTTATGGCTTGGTGGAAACATAAGCAGCATGATTATAAGTAAAGAGTAGTAGATGAAGAAGACTATGAAAAATAACTTCAAGTGGGAGAATATTAAAAGTGAAGTTATTTTAGGTAAAGGAATCTTAGTTAATTAGGAATTCGTATTAGAAAAATGCTTTAATTAATTATTTATTAAAAGAGTTTTATTACAATTAGGAAATGGAACTAGAAGAGAATTATGACTCCTATATATTGTGAATCACACATTACTTAGAAAGTAAGAGCAGTGTATAAAAGAATCTAGTTTTATAGTTGTAGATCATCCTATAAAGCATTTAAGTTTATTTTTTTCATTGTTTTCTCCTAATCATTAGAGATACTTTATCTTCAATTAGAGAGAGAAAGTTTTAGATTTTTAGTGACTAGAGAGAGGTTGTAAGAAGTTATTTTGAGGTCGAATAAATTTTTTTCTTTGCTCCATGGAAGTTTTCCTCATCACAAGAGGGTTTTCATGTAAGTCCTTTATCCATTGCCTTATTATTTATTATTTTCGTTTCTTTTCAAGTTTATGTTGTGAGTAGATTTCATAACAATAATCTTTTAATGGGTAGAATGATATCAAAAGCCAAAGAAAGTGGTAGTGAATGAGATCAACACAGATGTTTGGTTGTAGAAAAAGGAGAGCATGAGGGGGTTTATATAGTAAGAAAGAAAAGGATGGTTTGTTAATTAGGTGACTGATTATTGAGGTAACTTTGCAGTAAGCTAATGCCTTCAAAAATAAATGTTTGCAATTTTTGGTCCGTCTAGCTGTTGGTCATGTATTAATTTATAGTGGTGTCCAAGGCAGGTAGAATAACTTAAACTATTTTAAACGGGAAATTTACTTTAAGCCCCCAATTACATTCATAAAAAACATGTAACCCCATAGTTATATTAAACTAACATTAACCCCCCAAATATTTAACAGACGTTAAATAAATTTAATTAAAAAATGGTAGAAAAGTAATTACAGCCCTCCCTCGTTTATCAATCCCCCGTAA
>JANLJB010003687.1:3865-15796 GCA_026212285.1 Bursera cuneata
ATTTCTTATGTGGTGCATATTCATGGTTTTATGTTTCAAAGATACTCCTTTCCTTATGTTATTTGAATTCTGCAATTTTTATTGTTAGCCTAAGGCTTGGTTTTTGCAGTGCACTAAAGTTACACCCCTATACTCGTTTTTGGAATAAACTATACAATGATAAAACAATAATCTTCTTCTTCAAGCATACCATGCTAGCAAAGCTACGGGGCAGTTCTGTAGAGCATTGTTTGTCCTTTGAGTAAAGCACCAGTGAACCTAACAGGTCAGTTGAACTCATTTTTTGGGGCATCATTACAACGATGATGTGGGCAATGATACTAAATGATTATCCAACTCTTATTTCCTCTTTTAGGAGTGGCACCCTTCTGAATGATTGTGACGACCTAGATGGTTTATTGAGAGATGCCATACTATTGTAGGGAAGACCTTGTTATAAAATTGTTGTCTTTTATTTACGTGAAAGTCATCAATTGGTTTATAAAACTCCCTCTCGATGGCGTTACAAAATAGTATTTTGAGTCCATTGTCTCTCTGATTTTCTCGAACTCCATGTATTGCAGTGTGGCTCCACATCTTTAGTTTGCCAGATATTTGATCAGGAGTCTTTGATAACTTGTAAAATTCCATCACAATTCTTTACCAAGTATTGAACCTAGTATCCTGAAATTGCTAATGACGAATTTTGTATCTTCTTGACAAACTTGTTCCTTAGATATAATATATATCTCCTCTTGTGTGTTTAAGTCATATTGCTGCTTAGTTCTTCTCAGATACATGTAAATTTGAGATATGTGCTTTCACTTTATCCTCAACGTGGTGGCACTTCCTTGAATCTCTTTCTGCAGATGATAAATTTGACACGTATTGAAGTCATTACCTCTACTTATGTGAAGCTTTAGAATCATGTCTAGCATTTTTTCTTTATAACCTCTTTTTCAATGTTCTGTTTTCTTTCTTATTTTTTTCAATAATGACAGAAACTAAAATGTTGAACTCTAAAGATTTTATATTAAATATTTTGTGAATGACTTCTTAGGTTCGTGGCCCAACTTGTGCAAGGAGGCTTGCCAATTGTCTTGATGAGAAGGTAGAGGATACTGGAATTAAGAACATTTGTGTTCTAGAGCGTGGTTTTAATGGCTGGGAAGCTTCTGGTAAACCTGTTTGTCACTGCACTGATGTTCCTTGTAAAGGCGAGAGCTTGAAGTAATAATTTGATGCAAAGCATCTTTTGACTGACAAACCGTATTCTTATGCGTTGATACATGTTATAATCTATACACGGTTTGCTTACAGAATTCACGTTTCGACAATACTATTTACTGCTTGATTCTATGTTCATGTTTTTGGTTTGGTTTCTACCAGTTCTCTTTTTTTGGGTAAACTAAGCCACCCTTTAACAGGGGTGGGCATGAGTCGGGTTTGGCCCAACCCAAAAAAACCCGAACCCGATTGGGTCACAAAAATGAACCTGAAATCGGGTTTTGGAAAAAATAAATCCGTTAGATTCGGGTTGGTCGGGTTTTTCGGGTTGAAAGTTTAGTTTTTTATATTAATTGGGTCGTTTTTTGGTTCGGGTTGGGTTTTTTATATAATAAATTATATTTGTTTATGAAATTATAAAAATGAGGTCTAGCCAGGTGGTAACCTTGTTAAAGGTAGGTGGAGGTGATGTATTCGAATCCTAGAGTCCCCAAACTATTTCAAATATTTTTAACTTTGGGTCGGGTCGGGTCGGGTCGGGTTTCGGGTTTTTAAGGCCCAACCCAAAAAAAATCCGGACCCGATCAGGTTGGTCTATTTGGATTCGAAGTCAGGTTTTACTGTTGGTCTAACCCAACAAAAACTCAATAGGTTGGATTAGGTCGAATAAATGTGTCCACCCCTACCCTTTAAGAACAAAAATAAAACCATTTATTTTGAACAAGTGCCATTAATAACATCTGATAACATGTTTCAACATGCTTTAATAACTGAAATGCATATTTCATGATTTGATGGAAGATGAGAAGTACATAAAAATTTTAGTTTTTATTTTATGGGTAATGCCTTTTATAGATAGTTTATATTCCAATTTTATATATAAAGTTAATATAGCATTAAGTGAGTGGTAAAGTGAATATATGAAAATTAAAGTAATAAATATTGTTATAGGTATAAAATTATTTTAGTCGAAATACAAAATTTGTTGTCATGTGATATGATATTATTATATATGAAAATATATTATTTTAATAAAAAAATTTAAAAATAAAAATAATATTTAATAACGAAAGATATATTAATCATTCACTCAGTAATCATATCGATTTTTATTTAATTAAATAATGATTAATAATTAGAGTATGATTATTATAAAATGATATTGAATATCATGAAAACAAAAATAATAGTTTTGAGTAATGGGATGATAGTGGTCTTGTCACGGTATAGAACCAACTAATAACATCAGGAAAATTTAAACAATTATCTAAAATCAGGGGTTGGTTTAAAACAGTCAAACGTTTAATTATTTATAATCCCTTAACAACTTCTAAAAATATCCTCAATATATTATATCGTTTTCTCTCTTATTTTGAAAAATTCATCATTAATTTTAGATATTTAATCAAATTTCCCATAATATTATGGAATCAATTAAAACCCAAATTTATATATTAAATTGAATGGTAAAATTGTAACACTGAATGGATTAGGCAGAATTATAAAAATGGGTTCAAATTAAGAGAGCTCGTTGAATAATTGATCTATTTTTAAATTTTTTTAGATATTATATATTTAACGTCTTAAAATGTGTAGCATACAACATCAATGAGTCGTCCGATAAGTTATAGCTTTTTCAAAAAATTTTAAAGAAGGTAAAGTAAATTAAGTCTTTAATTGGGTCATTTTTCTAATTTCCCTAAATATATTACGATCTAGAAATTTTGATTTTGTATCATAAAACTGTGTCGTTTAACGAGTCTGAGGAAACCTCGGAATCCCCACCACCACCAGGTCCGCCAATCACCCCCGGCAAACAATTACAGGCACAGCGACAGTAACCATCTTCACAACGCGCGCTTAGTGGAAGCACAATGATGGTCGATTCTTCAATTCTCAAGTTTTCGTTTTCGTCCTTTCATGGTAACCTCCCTATCCGTTGTAACGTTTATCAGTTTTGTAGTCTTCGTGGAAACCCATAACTCGAACTGATTCAATACTTTTGTCCGGAGCATAAACTAATCATCCCATGAGACTGTTAAGGAACCACTTTACCCTAAACAAAACAGTCTCTGATCCCCTTGTGTTGCTGTGAAGATTATCTGTTCAATTTCTTGGTTTAGGTTTTTGTTTATGTTTGTTTTTATATCACAAACACCCTAATCTTCCCACTAGCACAACATGTTCCACAAAATTATTATCTAGATATTTCTTTTGTTCATTACATTTATCCTAACGCGGGTTGTTTTCTCGTTAAGATTCTCTAGTTGCGTGTTAATGACAGTCGACTGTCCCAAGTATGTATGTTTTCGTCTCTACCAAGAACACTCAAGTTCACTATGAATGTACATTGCTTTCAAAGGAATTTCTCTGCCGCTTTGCCGCCTCTGGTTCCTGTGCAACTACCCTCTAAAAGGTATCAGCCATTTTATTTTTCTTGTATTCTATTTAATGCTCTGTTGTCGAGAGTGAGTCTTGGTTACTATTCCATTTCTAATCGATCTATATTTTGTTCTGTATCTATAACATTGCTTTAGAATCTACATAAGAAAACTTTTTTTTTTTTTAATTTTTGAATGTGCAGGGGAACCCACTTTTGGTATATTGTACCCAGTGAGGTGAGGAGTACATCTCTCCTAAACCACTATTTAGAACTTCTTTCACCATGTGAAAAAGAAAATATAAACCGTATGCGTGGGGACCAGCTCAAGAAAAGTGCCCTGCTAGCCCGGGTGTTGGTTCGCACTACCATTGCCAGATGTAGGTACTCTAGGTTTTCTAATAGTTTTCTCCTCTTCGTTTTTCAGTTACATTATTATTGAACATAATGTTATCAGCTGATCAATATAGTTTGATTTGATATTCTTATCTGAATGGACATTGCATCTGTTGTAAGTTAGTGGTATCAAGCTTTTCCTGGACCTGAAAATTTACTAATAGTAACCGTGACATAAATATTTATATTAACATGCATATCAGTTAGTCAGAAGTGGAGTGCAGATAATGGAAGCATGTAAATTGCTATATAATTTTAAAAGTTTAATAATTTGCGGGCATGCAACAAAGGAAATGGGAGTTAATTGTGAATATGAAATCATTTGATATTTATTAATATGTTTACACCTTCGATTCAATGGAAACAAAATAAATTATGATGACCAAAGAGAAACTTAAAGCTTGCTTAAAGAGGGAAGCCTGGCTTACATAGAAAGAAAACAAAGATGTTAGAAAATGGATTGACTGTTAAATATATATGAAGTTTTAATTTTCAAGATGCATGTATATGTTGTAGATACTGCTTTGAATAATTAAATATACTGTATGCAGAACATTAAACAGTATTGTTTACTGCTAGATCAGACAAATTGTCAAGCAAATCCAAGATCCTTGAAGTTTAGGAAGAATATCTATGGGAAGCCTGAGGTATCTGCTATGGACCATGCTTGCTTTTCCTTTTAATTCATATTTATGAAGCTCATTTTGTTTTATTGCATATCTTTGATTTTTTTTTATTCCATGTGGGAATAGGTAGACTGGCAGAATCATAACAACTGGTGTCCACCACCATTGCATTTTAATATCTCACACACATCTTCTCTAGTAGCCTGTGGAGTGACTGTGGATGTGCCAGTAAGTATCCCCCTTTTAGGAGCTGCAGAGATCTGCTCCTGATGTGATGACTAAATATATAAAAGTAATGTTCTTGTGAGGATGCAATTTGAACTGATCAGTTTATTTTTCTGAATGTAGATTGGTATTGATGTAGAAGAGAAACAGCGAAGGATAAAAAACAATGTTCTAGCTTTTGCCAAAAGGTACTTTTCTCCTGACGAGGAGAAGCTTTTAACTTCTATATCAGATCCTGAAACTCAGCATCAGGAGTTTATTAAGTTATGGACTCTCAAGGTAAGCAAGGTTCTTTGAATTACTAAAAAATATAAAAATAGCAATATATGATTCTCTCAGCTGTTTCCATAAAGATTGATCTCATTTTTAGGAGGCATATGTCAAAGCACTAGGAAAGGGTTTTTCTGCGGCCCCTTTCAAGACCTTTACCATTCGATCTGGGTTTGCAACTGTAGGAGACTTTCAGCTTTCTGAGACTTCAGATTCTAAGGTTTGTTCCCAGACTTATAACTAGAGTCCAGCAGAGAGCATGAACTTATTGTAGTCTCTTGTGTCAAATGGGCATGTTTGGGAATTTGTGACAAATTTTTAGTTTGCGTTGAAAACTAAAAATGATTATTCAATTTTCATGTTGATTTTTGTTTTTGTTTTTTGTTTTTAAATTCAACAAGTGCTAGAATAGAAAGTTATTGAAAAGAGAAGTAGGAGAAGATCTTATCTCATATATTTTTCTTATGCACCACGCATGTCTTTTGTAAACCTCTCTCTCAGGCAATGTCAAACCTGAGGCAGACAAGGGACATTTGTCTTTTAATAATTTTAAAGCAGTTCTTATTGCTTGCTTAAAATTACAGTTACTCTTTATGTGCTCATATCTCTTTTTGTTTGTTTTTCTTTTAATTTTTTCTTAGTTTCAATTGCTAAATATTAAAATGGTGGGGAGCAAAGGAACTGATTAAGCATCAATGATGGTGGAACTTGTCTTTGTTAACCAGTAGGATCTTAATTCTTACCGATGGCATTTCCCTGTGTGAAAATGTGGTATTATGGTATTCAACTTGTCAAGAATTGAATGAGCTAATTACTTTATTGAGAAACTTTAGATGAGACTTTTCATTTGGCATCTTTAGCTTTTATACTGAGGTGCTATCGGAACACCTTTTTCACTCTCACTAGATTCTCCCTTCTAGTGATCTGTCCATACTTTTGCTCCAGGATATTTGATCTAGAATATTGTCCGCTACGAACTTATTTCTTATCATGCTGTCAGGCATCTGAAATAGTTGTTGAATCTTCTGATGACCCTGAGAACCTCACAAGCAATTGGCAATTTGCACTGTTGGATTTGGTTGGTTCTCATTATGCTGCCATTTGTGTGGAAAAGGATAAATCCACTGAAGGTATGATTCAAATTCAAATGTTATTAAGATAATATGAAAATACATAGTCCCTAAAGCTCATGTTCCTTAATTTACAGGTGAAGCAAGCATTCCAATGAGATTGACCATGTGGAAAACTGTTCCTTTTGTCGAGGATGAGCGTGTTTCTGGAACGGGTGCTGTTGTAGCCCTTGGTGGCCAGATTAAGCAATTATGACTACGTGCTGCCATTTTTTAAACCCTTTTACAGTCCATGATGCTAGATGTCCAACTTTTTTTGCTTTGAGCAATTGCTGGAGGTGAAAATTTGTATTGATATTAGTATCCATTTTATAACAGAAGTCATGAGAAATCTGATTTTTCAATTTCATTATGATTGTTGGGTGAATCAATCCTTGGAATGTAGTACTTATAGTTGTAGTGGTTGTAAAATTGTAAAACCAGGAGGGATGTTCTGTTATCAAAGCTATGCAAGTCCTGGATGTAATAAAGTTGGTATATTTTGTAAGAGTAAGACATATTTTTGTAATAATATAAATAAAAGTCATTTTATGTAACGATTGACTTATCTCATTTCTTTTCTATTACATTAATGATCAAGGATCCAGTTTTAGTTCAAATAATAAGGTCTTTGCTTATATGAAGTAGTCATATATGGAAGACACAAGACTTTATCATAGCTCAAACAAGTTCACAACCGATAAAAAGAGTTGAACTTTCTGTTTGGACAAGATTATTATGTTGTTTGTCTCCGTTGAGATGATAATTATTAGGGCAAAGTCGACATTTGAGTGTTATGAATATATTAAACTAGGGTCATGTGAAGTTTATGGTTAAGTGAAAATACTATGATTGAAACATATAACACACCAGAGTAACTTTGATATATATATCTTAATCTTGAGTGGATAGTGTACCTCTGGTTTGCAAGTTATAGTAGTTGATTAGAATAGAAAGTGAGATTTTTAGAATAAATGTCAATATTTTGGTTAGTTGGATTGTAATATCTATAAAACATAGAACATTATTCCATAAATATGAAATTCATAACTCCCTAAGGTTTGAAGAATATTGCTTTAAGGATTTTACAAGATCTTGAATGATGAATATTGGCTGAGTGTTTTAAAAAAAGTTAATTAAACTAATTCATTCATTATATGTAAAATTGATCTCAAGGGTAAAGATATAATTAGAGGGTTAAAATAGTAACTTTACTCTAACTTCAATTATCAATATTTTATAATGGTATTTATGTAATTCTATTACTCAATGGATAAATTTAAAGAAATAATTTAATTTGATTAATTTATTAAGTTTTACAGTAAAAAAAATATTGAATTCAAGAGTACAACTTTAGGTCTATAGTGGAATGAACCAAAGTTGATAGACGAAATCTATTATATTTATGAGATAAAAGGGTATTGGATCAAATTAATTGGAGCTTGAAATTAAATATGTCCATAAAGATCCCTTGATTAGTTGTCTAATTTGTTTGGGCTTCTATATGGACTGAGAGTATAGGTTCTGATTTAATTGAACTTATTTGATATAATCCTGGTGTTAAATTAGAAACAAAGAGCAGTGCATTTAGCACTATGGGCTACATAATGATTAGACTTGAATGTGATTTGGACTCTTATATGCCTGATCATAGGTTGAATAGTAATATTGAGCTTAAGTTTAGGTTAGATTCAGACAAGACTTGATCTTGGGCTAAATATGTTTATGGACTTAAGTGTATGAGTTGGATTCATACAAAGAGATGGCCCAAAACCCATTAGGATTTGCGAGCTTTATTGTAATTTGGTTACATAAACCTTATTTGTCCCTTAAAGGTTTTAGAGGATATGGTTATGCAATTTAATTAAATCAAATTGTGGAATAATATATTAAATCACAGAGGGATTAATGATATATATCATTTAATCATATTAAAGTATATATGAAATTCTTAAAATAGCCCTAAGGTATATAAAGACTAACCTTAATTATTCAAGAGACATAGATTGATTAAGAGAGAACACAACAAACCCTATGGATTTCATTCTCTCCAAGCAAGGATTGAATACAACCTAAATTTCAGAAGCCAAAGTGGTGTCACACTTGTGTTTCATAGAACCATAAGGTTGTCGCCCCTCTCATGTCCTTGCTTTGCCACCCCTTCTTTTGAGAAAGTAAGGGAGCTGCCACCTTCCTTTCTTTTCCATAATCGCAAAAGAGTTCTGCAAGACTTTCACTTGTCATTGCTAAGAATGAACGATAGATATATATTGGAAAGGCTCGTGGTTTAGAGTTATCTAAAATACAGCAAAAACTAGTGTTCTTTTGAATTAAATTTTTAAATACCCATAGATCCTCTCCCGGAAGGTTATCCGCCTTTTGAACAGTTCAAAAGTCTTCCTATAATCCAACAATTTATATCATAGTAAGGTCTATCGGTTATTTAATTCTTTAATGGTGTATTTTAGAGTAATATGCATGTTAGGCATGATTTGTTGTACTTTCTTTATTTTTAACATTCATGAGATGATTCTATTTTGGTATGTATCTGTGGTTTGATCATGGGATGGCATTTTCGCCATAATTTCCTCTTTTGATTTATTTTATTTTTTGTGTTTTCAATTTTAAATTTTTATCATGTTGTTAAAAGTTGGCTTGAATTGATTACCATAAAATGCTAGAAGCTTATGAATACACAACTTACAAACTAAACCTTGACGACTTGGATTAATGTGATTCTAGCCAATGAGTTGCTAATGGGTGAGCCAAGGGCAAACTATGTTGAATGTAAGTTAGCCTAGCTATGGCGTATGCAATGGCATGGCAAAGCCTTGATGCAACATGGTTGCTGTAGCAATATGTTGAGTACTGGTTTGTCGTAGCAACACAAGACAGGAAGTGGAAGCCACGACGCTAGGAAGTGAAGGTCAGTGCCAGCTTACTGGTTCATGCATCCTTGTGATAGAAATTCAAGGCCGCGGCACTAGCCCGTAATTCCAAAATCTTTTGAAATCAAATTTTCCCTGGTTTTCCTTAGCTTTTAAAATCTATTTAAAGACACATTTTCTAGAGATTTGAGAGAGGAGAAAAATGGCTTGAGGCTCATTTTCTTTAATTAAAGTCTTTGATTTGTTCTTTTGGGAAAGAAGAAGAAGGGAGAGATCTCCATATGTCGCAGAATTTCTTCCTCTTTGTAGTTTTAATCTTTTCAAATGTCTTCCAATAAGTTTATGTTTGTTTTCTATTTTTTAATGAACTAATTGTATTTATCAAGGCTTTGATGTAGCCTAACCAAGATGTTTTGAATCTCTTATCATTGTTATGGATTCATAATCAATTGCTGAGTATTCTATTATTGTGTTTAATGCTTTTAGATGCTTGATCACCATTTAAATACCTTGTTAATATTATTGAGACCAAGAGGAGATGTACGGTTGTAGAACTTATGATAAAATACCATATTCTAAATGTCTAAATAGAGATATTTGTTTGATTTATGTCGCTTTGATTAGAAAATTCATAGATCTTAATATTCTTGATTGCTTTTAAATTCACTTAGAGATATTGTGGTTATTGCATGAGGGTAATTCTATTGGTGCTTGAGAAAGACCTTTAGATAGAACAAAGGATTTTCGCTTTCAACGTAAATTTTGAAGTAAAATAACTTGATATTTTGTGTTCAATTCATATTGGTTATGGTGAATCATAAGCTTTAGTGTTTTGATCGATTAGTGAATTTCCTACAAGTTAGCTCTTATTATTTTCAGTTTATTATTTTCAGTTTTACTTTCATCTTTAGTTTTATTTTTCATTCATCATCTCAAGTTTTCAATTTTCCAAATAGTATTTAATTCAATAAATTTCATTACTCAATATAATATTTAGTCTTTATGGGTTCGACACTCTTATCTCTAAAACTGTACTTCTTGTTGCGATTTTGTGCACTTACAAATTTTCATAGCAATGAAGTCGCAGTAGAGTTGGGTTGTATTGTATGAACCCAATGGTGATGATTATGATGGTAGAAGTGTGACAGTTGTGGCAATAGCAGTGACGACGGCGTAAGTGGTAGTGGTGACAAAGCCATGGTGGTGTTAGGCTATAATTTTAGTAATATTTCTGCTTAATATTTGTAAGAAGTTTTTTGAAGAGTGATATTTATGGTTTTATGGTTTTTTTCAATCTTCTATTGGAATAAGAAGGAATGCCAACCACTAAATAAGCCATTAGTGATTAAGAGAAAGCGAGTAACACCTTGTACAGGTTAGGCTGTGCAGAGCTCGAAGAAACGTGCCCCTATTTGAGAAAACCATTGTGCGCTAAAATAGCCATAGCTTGTGATTAAGGTTTTGGTAAGGCTGAATTCCACAGTGACAGTTTTTGTTACCAAAACCTATTTTTATGGGCAAATAAATGAAATTCATATTGGGATCTTAGTCTGATGCTTTTGCTTTATTATTGGTTGATTAGTGCAAATGGCTGTGGTGGGTGGTGTACGATGGGGTTGATATAAATATTCCAAAATACTCACTAAACTTTCTTTTTTTTTTTACTTGAGTTTCGAAAGATAAGAGTTCCATTTAATTTTAAATTTTGAATACTTGGTCTTTTAAATTCTAGATGAGTTTTAAAACCAAGTCAGTCACACTTCTTAAATTTAGAATGTACGTCTTATTAAAATTTGTGGATAAGATTAAAACAAAAAATAAATAGAGTAACGTGTTTTCAAAGTTTAATTAGAGAAAAGCGGCATTCAAATTTAAAAGGTAGATAACAGGCAAATATAACAAGGGAAGTCATTTAATCATGCCTATACAAAGAGAATGGATGTTAATGCATTGTGTATGCAATCTTTCTTCTTTTTCCTTTCTCTTCTCAGATTTTCTTTCCAAAGAAACACAAAACATAAACGCCAAAGAATATATTATTGTTGTTCTAGTTTTTGTTTCAAGAGTGCACTTAAATAGAAACTATGACCATTAAAGCTCAGAGGTCAAATGATGTAGATTTTTGTAAGTACACGAAGTCGTAACAAGTAATAAAATAGTAAAATACGATGTTGTTATACATAGATTGATTATTAACTACCAAAAGTGATTAACTCTATTATTATCCAAACAAATAAAATAAGATGGTGATTGTTTAAACTAAGAAAACACAATAAAATAAATTTATATTCGAAAAAATCAAGAGAAAGCTACTAGGGTATTTTGATTTCACTTGATCCAATTGTTCTTAAGTTTGGTTATCCAACAATCCAAATTTAATTAACTATGCAATGGTTGAATAATCCTACATTCATTGATATCATTTTCCAAGTTATATCAACATCATTAAATATAATAGTTCATTACCTATCTTCCAATAGCAATAACAAACGTCATTCAATTCTCTAAGCACATGATTATTCAATAAAAATCAACAATCCAAATCCACACAACCATAGTCTTTACTTCCATTCCAACTATAAAATTATGGAGTTTATTATCTAGATCAAATTATGAAAATCTCTTTCCTGTCTCATTCCACAATAACAAGTCAATTAAATAATGGTTAATTATTCAAAAGCATTAAGGTCAATAACAAACTCTTGCATAGATAAAGAAAGTTAAACTAAGCAAACATTAAGAATCCTTGGAATCAAGCTACAACAGACCATAGTAAAGAGCACTAGTTCATGGTAATGGAATAAGACAATCGGGGTAAATATATAGACACC
>JANLJB010003687.1:20641-31345 GCA_026212285.1 Bursera cuneata
AATAGGGGTCTTGATGTTACTTAAAATATCAAAATGGGGGTCTTTATGTTACTTTATGAATAACAGGGGTGAGTTTATACTTAGACCAAACCTTGGGGGTGTCTATGTATTTACCCCTAAGACAATCTAAACCAATTAACCATGAACAAGGTGTTTAACAACACAAAAAGTAATCAAGAAATCATATTCAATTAAAGATGATTCTTGTGGTTGAATTTCTTCCTCCCCTTGCCCTTGTGTACTCCTCCTTGAATGCTCTTTGATGAAAAATATAGAGACAATACTCTCAAAATTCATGCATAAAGAGAATCATCAAATTTGTGATAGCTTCTCTTTTATATAATGATGAACAATTAGGACTAGAAACCTTTACTAAAAGGATTAGAAATCCTTTTCTAATTGAATTCAAATATCCTCTTTAACCTCAAGTTGTCTTCTAGAAATCCATTCAAGAAATAATCTTTTAAATCCCACGTAAACTAGGAAAAATGCAGACTATAGAATCTGAGAAATCGTGCTGGTGTCAATGGCTTCAGATTTTGGGTGTTGCGGCCTTGAGTTTCTGCCTTGTCGGTGCTGCAGCGTTTGATTTTTGGGTGCTACAGCACTCACTTTCCATTTTGTCCTCTTAACTTCCCGAAACAGGATTCTAAAGCAGACAGTTTTCAACCTTTGACTTCACACCCAATTTTCTCTATTAAATCAATCAATTTAGGAAAAATCATAAAAATAAAAATTGTAGGCCTGTCTCTTAGATTTCTTTACCACCAGAATCATCTTATTTTGATACCTAGAACAAAAATCATGCCCAAATTATTGAGGGATATTTTTGGATCAAAGATTAACATGATAGATGTTGAAAACAAAGAATGGATAATTGATTATGGTGCCACCAAACATATATGTAGCAATAGAAATCAATTTTATTATTATACTCCGGGATGGTGAAAAAGAAGAATGAGCTTGCCTTGGTGATTCCAAATCTACTTCCGTCTTAGGCAAATGGAGGGTTTTTCTGAAACTTACTTCAGGCAAAGTCCTCTTATTGGTAATGTATTACATGTACTATATATAAGATATAATTTTATTTCTGCGTTTATACTTGGGAAAGCTGGTTAAAAATGTCGTTTGAGAATGACAAAATTGTAATGTCAATAAATGAGGTTTTTGTCAAGAAAGGGTATTATAAGGGTGAACTCTTTAGGTTTATTGTAATCAAAGTGATAATTAATGAAAAGATCATCTTATTTTTTGGCTTATATTATTAACTTTGTTGATTTATGGCATAGTAGATTAGCTCATGTGAATGTTTCTTTTATTAAAAAAATGTATGATTATGGTTTACTATTTGCTGTGATTTTTCAAATATTGAAAAATGTTTCTGTGTGTAAAATCGAAGTCTATAAAGAAAACTTGTAAAACTATTCTTAATTTAAAAAAAAAAAATGAATTTACTTAGTTTGATTCACAGCGACCTAAGAGACTTAAAACAAACAATGAATAGAGGGGGTAAAAGGTTTTGCATAACCTTATAGATGATTATTCTAGATATACTAAAATATATCTATTGAAAAACAAAGATGAAACATTTGATGTGTTCTTAATCTGTTAAAATGAAGTTGCAAATCCATTTAATAAGAAAATCAAAAGATTGAGAATAGTAGAAAGGGTGAATATGAATGAAATTCTTTTAATGAGTTTTATGAGAATCATGAAATAATTCATGAAACAATACCTCCTCAGTAACCGGAATCAAATGGAGTGGCTAAAAGGAAAACAGAACACTAAAAAGAAATGATGAATGCTTTATTTGTTAATTCTGGAGCCATACAAAATTTTAAGGGCAAGTCATTCTTTCGGCTTGTCAAATACAAAATAGAATACTGCCTTGTACACTATCATTTGATTCATAACCGTTGATTTACTACAATCCATGGATAAGAAAGAGAAGTTAAAACGTGCTTTTTTTATGTCAACTCAACAGCTCTTTCTGCTATTAGATTAAAAAAATCAACAGCAATAAAAATAGTGTATAAAATCAAGTCAAAAAATTAAGTCCTTATAGGTAATAAGTCATCCCTAGGCTATATATTACCGATCTTCGTGAGTAAGCTTGAGTTATGAACTCTTAATGAACTCAATAACCCAATTAATTATAGGTAGTATGTTAAACTATAATACACACTTGATAAAAGGTTCACCTATATTAGTGTGGAATTGGATCAATTTTTATGAGAACTAAGGTAGGTATCTCTAAAGTACTAATGAAAATCAGGCACGTACAGGGCCATTAATGTGCCAAATTTTAGAATAGCTAAATTGTTGAGAATTAAGTATGGGTAGTTAGTCCTCTGACTTTGATAAAAGGACTTTGGTTCATAGAAATTTTATATTTCACCAAGTTCCTCTAAGACATGGTTGGTTGTCTAATGGCTAGTTCATAGCTTGGTGTCGTGCATTTAAATTTTAATTGGAGAAAAAATGCATTAAAATCTAAAAGGTGGATAATGAGCAAATATAACAAATGAAGTCGTCTAATGCTGCCTATATAAAAAGAAGAGACGTTTATGCAATATGTGTGCAATCTTTTCTTCTTTTTCCTTCTCTTCTCAAATTTTCTTTCTAGAGAAACACATAACGCAGATACCAAAGAATATTATACGCCTATTCTAGTTTATGTTTTAAGAGTGCATTTGAACAAAAACTTCTATGATTAAAGTGTTTATTAAATCCAATAGTCTATTAAATATATTCAACACCGAATAGGGATAGTGATTGAAGCATAAAAAACGTAAAATTCAGATGAACGATATTCCTTAGAAACGACTAAGTACATCTGAATGAGTTTCATCCTACTTGTATTTTGTCTTTAGATTCTATTTTATATGTTGAATATAAAAATCATAATTTGCATTGGGGAAAGTAGTCTGAACACCTTTTTGAATACTATAATGACGATTTGATACAAAAACCAGATATTCCATATAACCAATTTGTTCGTGAAGATTATGTAAGAACCATTCCCAAGATTCATCATTTTGTTAGCCACCCACTTCGAATGACAAGAGGAAAATTTGTCCATTCACATCTAAACAAGAGGCGAGAAAAAGTGTACTTCGGTATTTTCTCTTGAAAATAGTTCCATATATGACAACTACTGGTCTGATGGCAGTTAAAAAGATGATCTTTGATGAACCCAACATCATGAAACCATATAGAAAATGATTCTTAGAATCAGTAGAAATTCTTGTAACAATTCCAGGGTTTATAGTCTCTAACACATGACAATATTTAGGCAGCAATGCGTATGACTCTTCCGGATCTCCCAGATGTTGCTTAAGGGTCAACTCTATCGCCCTCCATGCCTTGTTATAAGAGATATCAATGCTGATTTTTTCTTTTTTTTTGTATCTAATACATGATATCTCTAGGTTGGTAAACTTTTCAACCAATCTTAAAAATTATGTTTGATAATGGTCCTAATGAAATGTGCGGATGCTTATTAGTGATCTGGAACTAGTTTTGTCCTCTCACACATGTGCCATGGGTTACATATTTTGACTTGAAAGAATGGATCATCTTGGTTAACTCCTAACTCTTATCCTTCACTTACAACCTTTGTCTTGACACATAGCCTCAAAACGATTCTTTGATGACGTAGAAACAATAAATCGATGTTTTTAATCATTGCTACTAAAGCCGACTTTGAACGAAGCTCCAATTTGTTGGGAACTTCTTCAACTTCTATGTCCAATCTATCTTTAACAAAAAAAAGAAGCATTTTCTGCACTCGGCAGGTTATAATCCGTGATAAAGGGCAACTATTGCAACATATCATCAAAAGGGTGATTATGTATACTCGTAGTTGGATGAATGTTGTTAACAAAAACTGGGGATTCAATATCATTTATAACGGACAAGTCATTAACAGTTGGGTCATTGTCTACACCAATAATATCATCATTATCATTGTAAACATGGTCATTATCGTGGATAGGGTCGTCCTCCAAGTGAACATCCTCAGTATTCTCAAGTGATTTAATCTATTTTATTTGTTCAAAACCAGCTGTATGTCACTCAAACATAATTTTTGGTAATGGGTTAACCTCATCATTTGGATTGCAAATGGGGGATATACCATTGTCTTCATATTTGGAAGGATACAAAGATGTTGTATGCTTCAAATGACTTATTTGATTACTTTCACTTTCTAAAAGAAATATTAGATTCGACACATTTTTCTCCTATATAACATTTTTACCCCATTATATGACTGATGAACCACTCATCTTAACTTTTTCCTCAATTACTACTATCAATGGAGCTAATTTCACCTCATTGGTACCAAAATGTTGAATAAACAGCGTTGCATCATCATCGTTAACAAAAGTAATGAGTGATGATCTTTTTGCATCCAAAGTATGAAATCTCGCAGTCAACTTCAACATACATTATCTCGTTCAAACCTAAGTCTTACATACAACAATTTTATCAACTGATCATATCAAGTATCACTTGAGATTGTCATTTCATTGACTTCTCCACCCATGCATTTAAAATCACAATTTGGTTCTGTCTCCCAACGACCATTATAATGCACAAGAAAGCAAACATTCTTCATTATCTCGTAAATCTAATCATAAAATATAAGAATATTTAACAAAACAAAAATTTTACATAAAATTTAATATAAATGTTGAAATTTTACTTTTTGGACTATAATATTAGATGATCGACATTTTGGTGTTAAATTTCATGCCCAAGATCAACATCTAAGAAGTAAAAGAGTAGATTTGATGGCAAGAGAACTCACAAAAACTTCAAGTTTGAAATGTAGATTTCTTAGCTCCAAGCTTGATAAAATCAACCAAAACCTACACAAACACAAGAAAGTTAGCACATCTAATGGCTAGGAACACCTCTTCTCCTTCAAATTGATATTAAGTGCTAGCTTTAATGCTGAATTTTTGAAGAAAAATTCAAGAGAAAGAGAGGAGCAATTCGGCAATGGAGAGAGAAGATGAAAACTTTACTTGGCTTAACACATGTCTTAAATACATGAAGGTTATGACAAATTTCCAAAAAGCTATTAATGAATGCCTTGCATTTCCAAAAAGCCCTCCAATTTTACATGTCTTCTAAACTAGTCCTTCATCCATGTTTAATGGGCTTCATGTTTGGACTTTGTCTAATTTAAATTCAATTTATATTAAGAGTGTTCAAAGCACATAATTGGCCCAAATTCATTTAATTTCCAAAATTAAATAATTTGACCTATTTACGCCTAAATTAGACATCCAAGTCTAATATATATCTAATATATATTTTACAATTATTTTAACATATCCAATATGTTCAACATATCCAATATTTTACAACTAATTTACCCATTATTAATTTGTAGAAAAATCCAATTTACTCTACAATGAGAAGTTCGGTGACTAATTCCAAATTAGTCCTATCTCTCCCAAAGTGTACAAACCAATCCTATATTAATTTTATCCTCATCTCTCTTATCAATTCTTCATCGGTGAGTCTTCGGTATTCGACACATTAGGTTTTCAGATATGTTAGCAGTAAATCGTGTCTATTGGACAATCCGTATACGTGCGTGAAGCGTATCACACTTTATCGATTTATAAGACATGGTTGGCTTCTAGCAAAGCACCGTGTCTACCCAATTCTCTGAAAATATCTGTAAGATATATAAACCTTTATCAGGCGTAGTTTCATGTAATTTAATTCTATATCGGATGTCACGTACGAGGCCTAGGGCTGGATATGTGTCTACCCCATACGACGTACATGTCGGATTCTAGCACGACTGATTCTCTTAATCAAGCAATGACTTAGAGCCACTATAATCATTCTCTCATGTCGGCCGGGTTTGAGTAATCATCATTGAATCCTTTGTGACATCATCTCCGTTTACTCAAAGTGATATGTCCTATCTTGATATTACACCCATTCCTAAATGGTTTTCGATATCTCCAACCACAAGTGTACGTGAAACCCGTTAGGATTCCAGACATCAAGTGTCAAAGCACACCAATTGCCATATGGGATGGCCATATAAATCTCAGGTCAAAGGATTACTTACATCTACCGTGAATGGACATCTCATAGATACATGTAAATTACCAATGGGATTCCATACTGGTCGGTCCAGTAAAACTGTTCCCGTTCTAAACAGTTAACAGAGTTTCCCTATCGCACTTGCTCAAATATCCAATATTTTAATGCATGAGAAACATACAGTTATGCTTTCATAACCAGTACAAGTGCAATACTAATCTATTACACACTAATGATGTCCTGTCTCGGTAATACTTCGACTATGAATAATTTAATAATTAAATTTTATTAGATTAATATTGTCTCATATCTATATTAATCCCATTTAATCATAAGGTCCTTTTATTATATTATGAACTATGTAATCCAATTACACTAAATGATAAAAGTGTAATTTTCTTCGATTAATATACATCAAATGTATATTGTGATTGCCTCTAGGGCATATATTCCAACATTTGGATCATGCGGTTCAAGCATAATCACACGGTCCTACGATCTGGATTGACAGAAGCATGCAGTCTTGCTCAGTCCAGACTATAAGACCGTGCGATTCTGATTGGTCTAGATCACAGGACCTCATGGTCCAGTCTGGTCCAGATTGCTGATGGATTCCAACCCAAGATCATTTGATTAGGCTTGAAATAAGAAGATTTTATGAAGAAAATACTTATAATCTCTTTTGCAAAAATTTTGAACTTTATGACCTTAAATGGCCTCCAAATACCTACACACAATTAACAACTAATGGTTAGATACTCCTAACACCTTTGGATTGATGTAAATCTTACTAGAGAACACTTGAAATTTAAGCAAAAATCAAGCAAGGGAAAGAGACCAAAGAATTTGACAATGGCCTATGCAAGAAGTGAGAGAAAAATGTTTCATTCAATGTAATATACACTAACATCCTACTTAAGTGTAAGTACTTTACATGCAAAGAAATCTAATTAATCTAATTAATTAATTTCTTAATTAAGATTTATAATGGCCAAGTATTAAGTCAAACCATTCTTAGCCAAGTAAATCAAATGGCATATTCCAAGAATATTCCATGCACAAATTCAACTAACTCAAATTAGTTTCATTCTTCTTTCTTTAGTCAGATTACTGTTCATCCTAAATGAAAAACGTTCTTGTAATTCTCATATCAATCCATAATCAATGCATCTTCGTATAATGACCCATTAGGCTTTTGGATATATTGGTCATAAATCATCATGTGTGGATCATCCGCATCTCCGTATGTCAAGTTACGAGCCCATGATTTACTAGGTATGGTTGGCTTCTAGTAAAGCATCATAAACTCCAATTCTCTGAAAGTATGCGTAAAGCATCCGAACCTTTTTCATGCATAGTTCAATGTAATTCAATCCTATGTCACATGTTACGTACGTGGTCTAGGGTTAGAATGTGTCTCCCCTAATAATGATGAACAATTCATATTCTTGTTTTATTCATTTACGAACCTTGACTGAGAATAATCTTCATCACGCTCTTGCATGCCGGCCAGGCTTTTTCTAATCACCATTGAATCTAATGTGACATCATCTCATATACATGGGCGGGCTCAGGTTGGATCATGTGGGGTCAAGTGACCCCACTTAACTTTTTTTTTTTTAATTTTATCTTAATTTATGGTGGTTTCTCGTGGGATTAAACATTTTTAATAAAATAATCAACACTCTCCACAAGTTTCAATCGAAAAATCTAGACATTGAAGTTGAAGCTGCTTATATCCAGTTGTGTTAAAAAATAAAGAAAAACCTGTAAAACTTATATGATGACCTATCACTTACCAATTATTTTTAATATAATTTTTTTAATGATTAATTATACTAATCCTGGTTAAGAATTAAAAATATAAAAAAATTATATTTAATAATATCAATTCATCAACTACATTAATTAAATTATATATTTTTTATCTTTTTCTATATATAAAAATACAGAAATTCAATGTCATCAAAACCATATTTAAGTAACTTTAAAGGTATTTTCTATCCAGTAATATGAAGTTACCCAACAAAATATTCAAGAGAAAACCGATTGTGGTTGGGATGTATTTCAAAGTGTAAAAGGTTCTAATCAGGCTCAAATAATTTAATAAACACCGCATAATCATGTTTAAGCTACAAGCATCTCTGGTGGCAAAAGTAGCTAAAGGTGGTGAAAGAAACATTGGCTAGAAGCATTGACAAAGTGGATATTCAAATACCGAAGAAGCTTTCCACAAGTTCTGAATCTTTTACACAATATGCACAAAGTATTTTGCTATCATCTAAACGGTACATAGAACCACAACACAAGCATCCAAACCTTATTAATTTATCAACTGTTTTTCCATAACATTAGTTTATCTATTGATAAAATTAGCATTAATTTTACAAGTTATCACTGTTAGTATAGAGAAAGTATTTTCAACTATGAATGTTGTGAAGAATCATTTGCGAAATAGAATAAGTGATCAATTGTTGAATGATAGTTTAGTTGTGTTTATAGATAATGATATATTTGATAGTATTGATAATGAAGTCATTATACAATATTTTCAAAAGATGAAATCTCGTTGAGAACTATTATAAATGTATTAGTTAACGAGAATTTTATTAATATAAATATTTGTGTTTATTTTTATTTATATTTATGTTAATTGTTACTTTTAACCTTTGACCCCCCTAAGTTTCATTCCTAGGTCCGCCCCTGCTCATATACCTAGAGCGATATGTCCCATCTTGACGTTACACCCACTTCTAACTAGTTCACAGTACACCCAACAACCAATGTATGTAAAACCCTTTAGGATTCCAGACAACAAGCATCCAATGTATGCAAAACCCTTTAGGATTCCAGACAACAAGCGTCAAAGCATTACCGATCCCCAAATGAGATGGTCATATAAGTTTCAGGTTTAACGATTACTTACACCTATCCTGAATAGACCTCCTATAGATACTTAGGTAATATATCAATAGGATTCCATATTGGTTGTGTCCAATGAATCTATTCCTGTCTCAAAACAGCTAACAATATTTCTCTATATACTTGCATAAGTATCTAATATTTAGATGCGTGAAAATCATACTATTATACTTTTATAACTAGTACAAGTGTAATAATAGTCTATCCATACTATGGATATCCTGTCTCGACAATACTTCGATCAGGAACGATTTAATGATATTATATTATTTGACATGATTTCTATCCCACATATAAATCATTCATATATACATCATAAGGACATTTATCATATAATACATAAATATAATCCAATTACAAATAATGATAAAGAACATGTAATTTTCTTTATTACATAAATCAAAATATACAATGCACAACGTATATTTACAATGTGATGCTCTAGGGCACAAACAGTCTAACAACTGCAGGATCGTGTGGTCCTTCAGTTCTCTTCACTGCACTTCCTGCATTTCTTGCGTTTCTTCTACTAGTTTCAAAATCTTCACTTCTAAGTTCTATTTTCTTACAAAAACGACCCTATAATTCACTACAATAAACTTCCAACTATTAAATGAGCATTTTCTCATTTTCAAATATGATTTAAAACAAATCCATCTAACAAAACTAAATTTAGAAAGATGAAAAATAAATGATTACCTATGTAGCTTTTGCAACTTTAGATGCTTAGAAATCTATATTTGTTACTTGATTTGTTATTTAGTGTCGTGTATAGTGAATGAGAGTGAATGAAGAGAGGTAATGGAGTTAAATGTTAAAGATGAAATATATATATGTATATCAGTATATATATATATATATATAAGAAGGGACATTCTCGTCAAATTGAGTTTTTTTGGATAGATAAATTAGATAAAAGGGGAGGGTGGGATATTTTCAAGGGCCTCAATAATTTGGGGTATTTTGGTAATATCCCATTGCATTTAAAAACTTAAAAATTTATTTAATTAAGTAAATAAAATTTCAATTAAAATAACTAAACAAAATCTAAATTAAAATATTAAATATTCAAAAATTAACTAAAATTAATCAAATATCTATATAAGTACTAATAGTATTTAATCCAAATGATTTTCATCTTAATTTTTGGGCAATTTACAAGAAAAAAATTAAAATTTATTAAGATTAATTAATTATTTTAATATAATTTTTTAAAATTTAAATCAATCTAGTTATAATGTTAAACTTATCATCATATACAAGTTTGTATAGTTCCTTATTGCACCAAACATAATATTTCTATCACATTCATCCAATACAATCTAATTTAAAGAAATTAATCCAATCTAATGTGATGCGCCAACCATACCATTGTAGGTTTGTTAATAAAGATTTATTAATTTATCTTTTAAGTTATCGAAATTCACGAATGTCATTTGAAGCTATTTTAAAAAAAGTGGAGGTCATTTGTGCTGTTTTCATAAACCTTGGGGGCATAAAAACCTTCCCAACCTAAGGGGAGTGTATTCAATTAAAACTTTTAAAGACTTTTTATAACTGAATGACTTTTATAGACTTATAGGCTTTTAATGACTTTTATAGACTTTTCATGATTATGAAAGATTTTTATAGACTTCTATAGACTTTTATTTTAATGACTTTTATAGACATTTGTAGACTTTTATAGACTTTCATTTTAATGATTTT
>JANLJB010003688.1:8657-48853 GCA_026212285.1 Bursera cuneata
TCAAATTTTTCCAATTCAGAATCTAAAAGGATTCTAAAACATCATCCAGAAGGTGCCTACAAAAATTTAAGTTGAAGATTGTATGGGTCAAATAGCCAATATATAGCATTGAAAAAGTAAACATTATCAGTTTAGTTGCGGTGGCACCCTGTAATCCAGTCAGTGTTGACAAGATCATCATGTCAACCCTAAACAACAAAATTATGATGGTTGCCAGTTGCCAGTATTTAGTCCAAAAATGGAGTTCACAAGAGTGATTCTGTTTTCATGACAGCTTGAAATTACCATTGACATGGAATATTAGAAACAAAATATTTGTAAAATATCAGTACTAAATAATCATACAATGGCACCAATTAAATGCAAGAATCCTAATAGCGAAGAACATACATTCCCATTCCAATGGCTAGAAGAAAAACTGTAGGCTTAACCAGTAACAGCAATGACCTTGACCTGCTCACTTGTATCCAAGGCACCTGTAAAGCCATCATCGTTTTAGAAAATGATTTTTTTTTTTTTTTAATTATCTGATAAGAGAGCATAATTTAATACAACACATAAGTCTACCCTAATTATGTACCTAAAATCATGTTCGCTTCTATAAGAACTATTTCTGAAGATATACTTTTTCCAAATAATATGCAACATCAAGCATTCAGGAGATTTGCATATAAAAATGACATTAGGAAGGTTTAACACCAAATTATTCAAAATTTTTTGAAGGAAAATAAAATTTTGAAGATTCCGTGCAATATGAAACACAATACTATGGGCAAAAATTCAAAAATAATTGAAGAAAATATTAAAAAAAATAATAGAAAAAACTATTAAATATTTGCCAAATCAGTAAGTATAAAGAAACTATTAATTCAGCTCCACTTTTCAATTTAACAATGCGAATTAAGTTTCCATATGACCCATCAATTTGCTTAGAACCTTTCAACATACTCATGCACAAAATTTTCCTTCGTATTCATTTCTGGTAATAAAATACTGAACTTAGTTCCATATCTATTTAAGATTTTAAAAGGTAAAACTAGTGTCTAGTCCATCCATGAGCTTTTAATTTGAACAATAGGCAAGGAGAAGGCCCTAACTACCAAAGAGTCATCCACCAAAAATCTAAGGGCCACATCAAGCTCTCAAAATTATAAAGAAACTCTCAAGGTCTTATTTATTTATTTGAGTTGTACACTTCCAAGAAAACAAAATCTTTTCAGTGTAATCATGTGGCTGACAACAGAGAAGTTTCATAGAACTATTAGGAAGGTTAACTTCATGTACCATGATACTATAGACCAAAAATTCCTCAAAAACCATTTAAATAATGCCAAAAATGATAGATCTTGACAGTGGAGTAAAGACTTGAACAGTCAACCCAACATTTACAATGAACAGCAAGCACTTTATTACAATGTTGGAACAGATGCAAAGTTCATATTATTATGGTAAACTTTGATAATAAACTAGTAAAATTTATCAAATTAGGTGTGCTTGAAAAAGTAAATAAATAAAGCCAAGGTAAAAGACTAACCAAAGAGAGGGCGATTGCACTGATTTTCGAGAAAAGTTTGCGGTTTTGATCAACAAATTCTGCCAAATCCGCTGTGGACATGTACTGAAGGATAAATGCCATAACTCCCATATAACAAATCAAAAAATATTTAGAAAAGGAATTTCGCTTGGGAGTAGGGGGACAGGAGCAACAAAATTTTAAGACAGAAAGAAGAAAAGAGACCCACCTCTGAAGGATTCTCGTAAGACCTGTAGGTTAGAAATGTGAGTATCATTTGAAACACAAATACCACAGGGAGTATATAAAACATCGATGTATAAATATCAGAACATCTGTTGAGTAACATAATGCATGTTTTGTATCAACTAAATTTAATTTAGATCCTGCACAGTGTTTCACCCAACACATCTTGTAGTCTGCCTAAGCTCTGTCTAGCATGGTCAATCAACTTTCAGGCCATATAATCATTTCCTACATGGTGGTAGGATGAAAATGGACTTGTGAGCCAACCCTAAGAAGTTGACATGACTTTTTTCTTCATGCATGTGGCACAAATGTCTATATTCTGAACAAACGGTTAAAGTTTTCAAATTTCTATCTAGTGCAATGGTAATCACCGACAACAATGTACATTTGACTCAAGGTAAAAGGACTGGACTTTCTTCAGTTTGTGATAATCTGATGCAGAATGTAATGGGGAATTGAGGGAGATTTAGATAGAAAATTAAAGCCTAGAAGAAGAAATAGCCAACAAGAAGAAAAACAAGAGAGGAAAATAGCCAAACGTAGGCTGCCAAAATATTTCTTATTCTCAAAATTCTAGTCTATCTAACACAATGATGAATGCCCCTTTTTATAGAGGCCAAAACCCTAAAAACTAGTAAAATAAACATTAATTTGGAACCAAACTATTACTTAATAAAAATCTTAATATAAATCAAAATCCCAAAACTTCCTAAAATAAAACTGATTTATTAAGTTTCCCCCATTATAATCTAATACTCCGACTTTCAGTAGTGTTCACAAACCATGACATTAGCGAGCCAATATAAAGTAAACTAAGAGATACATTGTCTGGAATATATATATATATATATATATTTGACAAGGCCAAACATCTCAACTATGCATGAATGGCTTCTTATGTTGGTGATATGCCAACTCTTCAACTGGTCCTTGTTGCTTTAAGTTATTACTGAGTTATGTTAGCCTGGTTTTACATCCATAGGTGGCTGCAGATATTATATAATTCTCTCTCTCTCTCTCCATGCCCCCACCCCCACAAAAATGTGTCCCACCGCAATCCCTAATAGCACAGAAATGTTCTTCTTTGAAATTTTTAATGAAGACACTGGAGATATCACCTTGCCCAAAATTAGAGGGACTAAAAGAGTGAGAACAAGACTTCTGAACAGCTGCTTCGTTGGAACAGAAACACCAACTCCAGAGGCTATGAATCTTGAGATGGAAAATGGAATCTGAAAAGCAAGACCACGTTACACTATGCTCATGATTGACCACAAATTTGAATCTCATCTTATCAAGAAGAACTGAAGCAAATGCATTCTATACATCAAATAAACCAATAACTAAAATAAATGTGCCTGAGGAAGTGAAAGGTATAAGGAAAAACAGCAAGAAAGCAAATTACATCACAAGGAAAATAACAATATGCTTATTGGAATTCACATGCAAATAATCACAAGGAAAATAACAATATGCTTATTGGAATTCACATGCAAATAAAATTTGCATGGATACCCATATCAAAGAAATATAAAGAACGATGTGCCTTGTACAAGAGCACCACCAATTTAAATGATTAAAAAATCTGCGTCTTTTGGTAGTCAGCTATATCTAGAGATCAGTTTTATCACAACTATATTCATTGAACTGGAGATTTTTAGATGAGAAAAACATAATACATAGACCACAGATAATTAAAAATAAAAAAAATTCACCTAGCACAAATCCTTAAATAGTTCACATATATGCAATGTCATACCCAGGAAAAAAATATTCTCCACTTATTGTATATCAGAATCCTCAAATAGTTCACATATACAAAATGTAACTTACAATCAAAATCCCCAGCAGATTGGACATTACTGTCATTGCAAGCGCAAGGGCAGAATTTCCTCCAGCAAGCTGCATTTGAGAATTCAAACCAACTATTGAACTAAAAAACATAAAGCTGCACAGCAATGCAACTAAAGCAACTAATAAAGTAATTTACATTAGTAAGAGCTACTCCACTTGATAATGTTGTTGGCATACAGCTAAATATAGCCAGTCCTGTAGGCAACATAAAAACTAACGGGTTTCAAAATTGAGCTCAGAATACAATAAAAATAAAAAGAAAATAAAAAGGACCACAGCAGGGTTAATCTGCTTGTGGAGTTAAAAAGAAAAAAAAAATTAAAGATTAAAAAAAAAAAGAAAGAAAGAAAATCCCAAAAATTAACTATCTAGCAATTCTCAACGCCCCAATTTTTTTTTTTTTTCATTTATTTATTTATTTACCTTGCCAGGAAACAATATGCCAACTTTAATTATCATGAACTATCCTAAAAAGCAAATAAAAATAGAAGTACAGAGCCACATCCAATCCTTTCTATTTGAACATTAAGAAGGTGTTGTATGTCATATACTAGTTCAGACACAAAGGGATCCATGAAAATTTATCAAGTTATTCAGCAGTTCGAAATCATGACCAACTAGTGCTAAAAAAAGAAGTTCAATTACCACACCTGTAACAAATTCTTGAGGCCAGAGCTGAATTTGCAATATTAGCTTTGAGAAGTATGGGGTAAGCAGTAGAATTGAGCACTGCATATATAACAGTAAAGCAATTAAACATGTGTGTCAGCATAAATGGGATAGTAGTGCAACAGAGTCACATAAATAGCTAAATGTTTAAGATGATTCTAGAAGGAAAGAATTAGGCAACAATAAAAAAGAAAAAAGTACAAGCATAGCAGGGAATAATAATAATAATAATACAGTGTCACCAACGGGAATCAACAGCAGATGAAGAACTATTGCATTCTTGAATTTAGCGGGCAAAGCATTATTTCATTCACGTATAGCAATTTACAGCCTTGAATCTGGTACAAGATATTCAAATTCAGTTTGTACGTCTATCACAATCCCAAACCCAAACCCAAACATGAAATGAGGAAATTGAAACAGAAAACAAATAATGTGTAGACTGAACCTACAAAATGCATAATGGCACATAAGATTGAAGGTCATACTAGCCCAAAAATTCCTGCAGGCCATGCTTCAGCAGCGGCACCAATTTCTCCACTACGCAATGTCAAACCTATATCAGGGAGAAAGACAAATGCAACTATGGGAATCACAAAACCATATACATATTACGCTTGGGAGCACTTGTGACACCAGTAAAGCAATTTCAAATGGTTAACAGCGCTTTTGTGGACTTCTATTGGCATTTTGCTGTAATGCTTTTTAAGGTTATAAGGAACAGCTAAGATTTAAGAAGCACTTGATAGATGCTTTAAAAATTAAAAAAAAAAAAATTAATCAGTTTTTAGATAACAAAAGCACTTAAAGTGCTCTTCTGGAACGTGCTTTAATTTTATTTTTAGAAATCACTTTTACTCGGAAGCACTCCAAACGCTACCTTAGAATGAATGAATATAAAATCCTTACCTGAGACAATGAAAATCACAAATGTGCTAACTTTTGATAGATGATATTTATCAGCCAGACAGCCTAGACTAGGGTTTGCAAATCCTACTGCTACTCCAACGAGAAGAGCTGCACATAACAATAATTTCCATTCTTAATCAAATGGTAGGTGCTTTTCCATTATGAACAAAAAAAAAAGGTTTTTGAATAAAGAAACACTTAAAATACTTACTGAAAAAAGCATTTCATAATGTAAAAGGAGTTTTTAAAGTAAAATTTGTAGTGTTTGACTAACATAGATGACAACAATTACCTAAAGGAAGAAAATTATCGGAGGCGAAATTCAACAATGGTTTCACCCAATTGGACCTCTTTGAAGAACCTGAAACCTGATCGGAGGGTTGACAAGCTTTGATGATGGGTCTTGAAATTGAGCGGCTACGATTTACAGTGAGGGAGCGCCTGAGGAGAAGCGAAATATTCGCAGGGAAATGTGAGTTCCGGTGGGAAAACGACGGCTTTCTTGCTGGTTGAGTTGTGAAAATTAGGGTTTGGAGTGTTCCCGCCATTGGATTGTAACCAAACACGATAACGGTAAAATTCCAGAGTCCAAAACCGTAATATCGCCGCGATTTAATCAAAGAAAGAATACCTTGTACATCCGTGATCGATGAAAGTGACAAGTTACATTCAGAATTACATAAAAAAGTCCAAAATAGAAATTAAATCATCTATTTGTTTTTTATGTAATTTCTTAAATATGAGGTACCATAGATAAGACTCTAAATGAAATTCTAAAAATTAGAAAAAAGCTATTAAATATTTTATTATTTTATAAAATAATAAAATATATTTCATATTAATCATGACTTATGTGACTCTGAGATGTTTTTTATATTAAATATATTGTTTTATCATCACATATTGAAAACTAGTTTTAAAAAAAAATTATTGAATAATGAAATTCAATTTAAGCAAATATCAAAGTTAACAAAAGAAAAAATGACTGGTGTGGAAGTGTCTAAACGTCTAATTCTGAAATAAGAGGGCTCAAAATGAAGCAAACTAGAGGGGTGGGTAGATATTTGCCCAAATTAACCTTCAAACAGGATTTTGGCGGGAAGATATGTAATGCCTATATACTAAACTAAATCAACAAATAATACAGAATTAAAAATAAAAAATAAAAAAAAATATCTTAAGCATGTTTTTTCAAAATTCAAGAAATTATTGGTAGAAAATATTTCCAGTATTCTCAAAGTCAACAGAAGTTTATCCAACAGTATAAAATAAAAATAAGCAAATGACTTTTAATAAAAAAATTCGTCACACTACACCAGACTCAGAAGAGGAGAGTTGTGAGATAAGAGAAACCAGTGTTACCCTCTTCAAGATATGTTATTTCCAACCCAAAGAAACCAAAAGAAGTATTTACAGAATCATTTGGTTTTGATAGATGGGTAAATTTACAATTAATTGATGATATCAAGTCAGGTAAATGATATTCATGCTAGAGGGCCTTTTACTAAACCTTAGCCTCTAGGTTAAGCTAATCTTTTTGGTTCCAGGCGGTACAACCATCCCCATTAGATGTATGGAGATGTTTTTATCCATGGATTATCCGTAGATGAGGAAGGTAGAATTACATTATGTTGAGGAGGAGTCCATAAGATAAAGATTTCCATATGATAATAAAATAATATTCCAAATTGTTCTATGCTGAGTTGAGATGTTTATTTTTATTTATTTATTTTTTTAATGATACTGGTTAATTAATATATATAGTCACTTTTCGTTGAAATATGCTTGTAATTGAGTGCTAATGTGAGAACTGCTAGAACGCAACCAACCTACGGGTAGACTTATGGCAGAGGGATGAGTGAACTTTTCGTTTCGAGATGAGAGGGATGGCCTTTCAGGGTAGACGAGATTGCCACTATTTCAACCTAGTTTCGCCTATAACGTTTGAGCTCATGATAGGAGTTCGTTGCTAAAGAGAGAGACGTAGAACATTTACCAAATAAGAGTTTAGGCGAATAAAAAAATAAAAAGTTTTGGGGAGTAAATAGCCTGTACCCATAGAACATTTGTCATTACAAAAGTAATTAGTATTTTTGACATTAAAAAATAGTTTTGGCTGACCAGATTTGATGATACAATAGTGATGGCGCAAGGGCAGAAAATCCTCCTCAGCCAATTGAAACAAAGCTGAGAAGAAAAGACTCGAAATGAAACGAAGTTGAGAAGAAAAGACTGGAAGTGGGGAAGGCTGATAGAGAGGCTGAAGGAGCAAAGACAAAAAGAACAGGAAGGTGCTCGAGTTGCATTAGAGAATATGGGAAGAGGTGTGGCGTGGAATCATGCTCTAGACTTTATGCATGAAATTGAGAAGCTTATTGGTATTCAATATGATGTGGATAAAACACCATTTTCCTGTGATCGGTTTCTTTGATTGAGTATTTATTTCTTTAGAAGCTTCCATCTGCGAAATAGTGCTGCCCGTTGTGCCTTAGCACAAAAGCTGTGGAGTTTGTTATGCAAAGGGTCGTGAGAAGATCTAGGAAGATTTGTGGAAGAGGCTGAGAGAGTGTCTGAGCTATTTGGGTGGAAAGAAAGCTGCTGTTTGTATTTTCTCTGGAAATCTTTTCTCTGAAAACAATCTTGTAACCATCTCATTTTCATAGTGGATGATTGATCATCACCGGCAACTGGATGTAGGATGGCACATTGTGGTCAGAACTAGTATAAATTTTCTGTGCTCTTCTCTTATTATCTTTCTGTGTTTTTTTTTTTGGTTGACCTTGCTGTTTGCTGCTCTAGTTTTGAAGATCCTACTATTTGTTTGTCCTTGCTATTCTTCACCAAAAAAAAAAAATCATCACAAATATTAAACCTGGAAACAGTGTGCTCTCATGCTTTCTCTGATCTCGAAAAAACTCTCCTGATGGTTAGGGTTTCAATACATGGATAATTGAAACATACAATAAAAATGATCTGAACCGGAACTCCTATTACTGGAGGCCAGTAATGACGACAAAAGCATAATTTTACATAATATAATTCCAAATGGACTTTGGACAAAGGAGAGATGACATTCCTTCAGAACACCAAAACTATGCATCATCTCTAGCCAATCAACTAGGGTGAAAACTAACGCAAGCACCAGAAAAAAAAATGCTTAAATGTTCACTGGTTACCACTCAAAACTATAAGTAAAATTTTACCACTTAAAAACTATTTTGTAGCATTTTATTTTAAAAAGCTATAGAAAATGTACATTTCACAGCATTTCTTATAAAAATACTAAAACAATGCTACGAAAAGTAAAACTTGTTGTAGTGTGTGAATTTTGTAGTTTGTGCTTTTGCAAACTGCAAGCAATGAAATACTTTGTCATTCCACCAGAACAAGTTCTTGAAGCTAGAATTAATGCAGGAATTTCTCAACAGTTGACTAGTAAGGTGTCATAGGAAGCACTGGAAATCTGCTGAAAGCCAACGATCTAACTAGTCTAAATCAATCAGCACGCTCTAGTAAAAAAGGTGTTAAATAAAATTATGGTAAGAGATGACATAGCAAACCTTTGAGTACAGTTACGGATTCTGTCCCGATAATTATTTTTGATCAAATGCTCATGTCACCTACCACTTCATTAGGCTGATACCCAGAACCAGAAACTACCAAGTGTCTATAATTTTTCAAACAGTAGAGAAACTAATTTTAAATATTCAAAAAATACATTTCAACATCAGACATAAAAATGCTGCCTTGTGAAGTCACACCTGTTCCTTCTTCTCTTCCTTTTGAGACAATCAGTTTCATCTTGTATGTATTCATCATCTTAATCTCAATGTACATTAGCTTGGAGACTCTCAAGAAGAGTTACAATCAATTGACACGTAAAAGTCTGTCCAATCATGCATTGAGAGTTCACGATTGGGTTGTCTTGAAAGACGCTAAAATTAACTTGTGGGAGTCCAATAGGTAGAAACATCAACTAAGTAGACTCTTGATTATGGTCATGGTAAAGGCCATCAACTCTTATACTTTCTCAAACGAAGTTGAATTTTTGTGCACTGTAACAATACCACAGTGATCTCTACGAACTTTGTAGAAAGTTTTCACCAAATCAATTGAGTTCAAGGGTTCACTCCTGCTTCATAATCTGCCCCACGAGGTGGAGTATCCCAGTTCAGCATGCCTCAAGACTTCTCGGTCAACGGGAACGTCAGTACAACATAGGGGGTGTAATGAAATTTCAAATATTTATAATTTTCATCAAAATCGTTAATTAAAAACGCAGTCATCAGACTTATTAGTTTCAAAAAACCTCAAAACTTACTTTTTTTTTCTAAAAACCCCTTGCAAGGCATAAAATTGAGATGGTATGTTGGTATCCACACAGTAGAAAAGAATAAAAAATGGCAGCGATAACACTAACTCGTCTGCAACTCCTCCGCTCTACTTCTCCCATCCTCATCAGACCCTCCATTCATCTATCAAATGTCCGTCGCCACCATTCACTCTCTTCCCATCGCTATTCTCCACGTGTCCTCCGCAATTTCACCACCACCACAACAACAACAAGGACAATAACTCCTCTTTGCTCCAGCTCTGACCCGATTCCAACCCAGTGTTCTTCTTCATCGAGTGGGTCGATAGTTGGGGATCTTCTGGACTACCTTAACGAGTCTTGGACGCCGTTCCATGCTACTGGTAATTGAAAGCCGTTCTATTTTTTTTTTCTGTGCTTGGAATTCAAGTTTGTTTCTTGTATTTGGAAATGTTCAGAATTCGGGATTTTGATCGCTTTTCTATCTTTGTTTGCAGCTGAGGCAAAAAGACAACTGATTGCTGCTGGATTTGATTTATTAAATGAGAATGATGAGTGGGAACTCAAGCCTGGTGGACGATACTTCTTCACGAGGAATATGTCTTGTTTGGTTGCTTTTGCTGTGGGAGAAAAGTGAGTGCAAAATTTATATATCTTTAAACTATTACAAGCTTCATTTTCTTGTGAAATAGCTTTCACATAGGTTAAAGTGTTTCTATATTTATGTTGTAGTTTTGGACTGAGACTGAGATAGATAAAAGTGCTTTCAGATTTTTTTTTTTTTTTTTTTTTTAATGTCCTTCATAAATATTCTTTTACTAAGTGTTTTCTGGAGCGAAAAAGACTTGCCAGATGATTTTTCTGGAAGGCTTTTGAAATGCTTTTATGTGCTTTTTTATAAATCACTTTTACTTAAAAGGGTTCTTGTAGAAAAGCATTCTTAAATGAACCTAAAATCTGCATAGGATTTCAGAAACTGGTTTTTGTGTCTGAATAACACCTAAAGTGTTTCTGGTTAAAGCACTTGGTAGATGATTTTACTGAAAAATACTTTATCGTTTATAATGCTTTTATAGAAATTGATTTATAATGCACCTTAAATCGGCTTAGACCATTTGGAAGTTCTTAGAAAGAAAAGTCTTCTTGTTGTTTTTTCAGGTACAGTGTTGGTAATGGTTTTCATATTATTGCTGCGCACACTGACAGCCCGTGTCTTAAACTTAAACCCAAGTCCGCATCATCCAAGTCTGGTTATATGATGGTGAATGTGCAGACCTATGGAGGTGGTTTATGGCATACTTGGTTTGATAGAGACTTAAGTGTTGCAGGAAGGGTTATACTAAGAGGCAGTGATGGTTCTTTTCTGCACAAGCTTGTCAAAGTGAAAAGACCTCTACTGCGAGTACCCACATTGGCCATTCATCTTGACCGGTTCGTTGCTGCTTCCTTAAATAATGGTTATTTTTAAGAAAGTATATTGTAACCATTATTTTTTGTTTCTGATTGATATCTTACTCTGTTTATTGACCGTAAATAACTTTTCAATGTTGACCAATATTAGCCAAAAAAAAAAATGAAAGTTATTTATTTAAGTTAATTCTAATTGTGTACTAGGCTCTTCTCATGTGTTCAAAATTATTTGCTTTCATCTGATGGATTGCAAGCATATCCTTATGCACACTTACATGATCTACTTGTTTTTCGTATTGGTTGTTTAGCACAGCACTGTGAACAAGGATGGATTTAAACCAAACCTAGAGACTCACCTCATTCCACTGCTTGCGACCAAGTCAGAGGAAGCATCTCTAGAGCCCAAAGAGAAAAGTAGTACATTCTCTTCCAAAGCTGCTCATCATCCGCTACTTATGCAGGTATCTCTTTTGACATCTCTACTGTCAGTTAGGAAGCATACTACAATAATACAGTGTAGGAAGATAATTGGTAAATAACATGACATCCTTTCGGTGTGAATGGAAATTGAATTTACCCCCTCGGTGGTTCTTTCTTTGTCCACCAATAACAAGAAAGAAACCTCTGATGGTTATAATAAATATTTGAAAGCATTCTTTTGTAAAAATTCAAAATTTCTTCATGTTAAGTGTCATGAAATAAAAAAATACATTCATTAAGCTTCTTGGAGCAGAATGAAAATGAATCCATTTGATATATCCATGCTCTCACCTGTCTTGATCATAACTCTCCAATAAACTTCTCTTGGTAATCATTGGACCTTCAAGATGGTTGGTTTTGATCTGTACCAAGCTGTGACAGGAACTGCTTTGCTGTTGTTAATGGGAAATTCCGTAGAATACTACAGAATTGGTACTTGAAATGGATTTGTGATTAATTTGCAGATTTTGTCAGAAGAACTGAGTTGTGAAATTGATGACATAGTTAGTATTGAGCTGAATATTTGTGATACCCAACCTAGCTGCCTTGGAGGTGCAAAGAATGAATTTATATTTTCTGGAAGATTAGATAATCTTGCTTCAAGTTATTGTGCTTTGAGAGCTCTTATTGATTCATGTGGATCACCTGGCGACTTATCAAGTGAACATGCTATTCGGATGGTTGCTTTATTTGACAATGAAGAGGTAAATTTGTAGCCAAAATTTGTGACCATACATAAATTGAGCCTCATACTTTCCTCTATGCTTAACAAGTAAACTGCAATTCTTTTTTTTATTCCTTTGTAGAAAATTTTTTAAATCCTGTTGGACAGGTCGGTTCAGATTCATATCAAGGCGCTGGTGCACCAACCATGTTTCAGGCTGTAAGACGCATTGTTAGTTCCTTAGCTCATGAGCATGTTGGTGAGAATTTTTTTGACCGTGCAATCCACCAGTCATTTCTGGGTAAGCTTCTACTGTGCATTTTTATAATTTCTTGGATGTTCCAGAATTTTCCATTCTCATTCTTGTTAGAGTGTCTTAAAACTTTGATTATCAATTTTGTATTGTTAAAGATGAACTGAAGATTTCTGATGAATCTACGATGATTTTGTTGCTTGCTTTATGTAGTATGGCCTGATATGTAACTTTTATCTTTGCCAATTTATGTTGGGTTTTTCTTGCAAATCATACTCTATTATGTTTTCTGCAAAATTAGCTTGACTCTTCTCAAGACATAATTTTTGCTTTTCTTCCTTCTTAATCTAAATTCTCCTTTTGCAGCTAAACTCATATTCTGTTGCCTTGTACAAGTATTCTGCACTTTCTCTTATCAACATGACTGTTGATCCTTATTTCTGGCTTGCTCTATATATATATAGTATCTGCAGATATGGCCCATGGAGTTCACCCAAATTTCAGTGAAAAACATGAAGAACACCATCGGCCAGAAATGCACAAGGGTCTTGTGATCAAGCACAATGCAAACCAGCGGTATGCTACAAGTGGAGTGACAGCTTTTCTTTTTAAGGAGATAGCAAAAATCCATGATCTTCCTACTCAGGTAACTGCCACCTTAGTGAAACATAATTGAGAAACTGATAATAAGACATTAAAATTCTACTTCTGTATAGGAATTCGTGGTAAGAAACTTTTTTCAAATTTTATTTCAAAATTCTTAGTAGAGATTATGTGTCAAATTTTTAAAAATTGTACTTCTTTATAGGAATTTGTGGTAAGAAATGATATGGGATGTGGATCCACCATAGGGCCCATTCTTGCTTCAGGGGTTGGCATTCGGACTGTTGATTGTGGCATTCCTCAGCTTTCAATGCACAGGTAATATGGGTGACCTGAAATAACCTCATTTATATATATATGTTCATGTGAGAAACTGGATAATTATTTTTGGACTCGGTTAAATATATATAGCAATTTTTTTGCAAAACTTTAGCCGGATGGCAATACTATTTACTTGATTGTATGTGTACTTAGTAAGATGTGCAATTTCATGATATTAGTAAAAGTTGAAAACTAGAGCATTTCTAGTTTACACATTCTTTTTAATCGATTCATGGCCTTACAGTTATGATGTACAGGACCTTTTTAATTATGTGATTTAGTTACATATCAGGTATATTTAGATGGCTGATTTAGGAGACTGACTGAATAACCATCTTTCATAGCTGGAACTTATGTCCTACCAGCATGTTTTGTTCTAATAGTCTAGCAATTTGCAATTATGTGTACTGCTGGAGACTGAATCACATTAATCCCTTGCCTTGTAGAATCTAATCAACTCTCTTTTTCATTAAAGCTCTGATATAAAATGTGTCAAACTGCGACCTTTGTAGATTTTGCTGACTCCAGCTGACAGAGCCAGGACACTTTGTTTTGTCGTTAATGCTGATAAACCTTTGCACTTAATTTGACATTACTATCATTAGCTTGATTTTTATTCCTTTTTTTTTTTTTTTTCATTTCTTGGTTTGCAGTGTCAGAGAGATATGTGGGAAAGAAGATGTGGATATTGCTTATAAACATTTCAAGGCTTTTTACCAAACTTTCTCCAGCATAGATAGGAAACTAATTGTTGATTATTAGTGAGTTCCCAACTGCAAGTTTGTGGGAGTAGTAATATCTATTTTGTGTGAGAGAGCCAGGGCAAGAGAGATATTAACTTTTTTCTTCATGATACATCTCTATAATTCAGAACTACAACATTGATTTCACACATAAAGCTTTTTATTCTTTTTTTTTTTTTTTGGGAACCTTACAAGATCAATATTGGGTATAATGGCTACTGTAGTTGACAACAAATGCTATCAATACTTACAATATCGGCACAAGGAAGATTAGGAGGGATGCTAGCCAGTGGATACTATCTATGTGATCAAGGTTTGTTGGCATTTATGGAATTTGGGGAGGAAGTGGAGCTAAGATTCCGGTCAGAGCTATGGTTTGATTTTGAGTACCCGTTTGATAGTTTCTGCTTCAGCTCAGATAGCAAAGCCTGATTCTCCTTGTTGAGCTGTTGAGCTCTCCTCCTCAGTCTCTCATTCTCTTGAATCATGTAACAGTTCTGCAAATATAGCTGTGTGTTTAGCTTCTCCATGCTAGGCTGCTTGCCGATGGCCCTGGAATCATATGCAAACAAAGATGAGAATTTCTGAGATAAAATGCCTCCAGTCACTCTTAAGAAGCTTCAGTATAGTAGCATTGAAGCTTATAAAGAGCTAGAAATTACAATGAGGGTGAAGAAGAGATCAGGATGGCAAGATAAATATGGGTGAATTTGTTGCTGCTGAAGAATGAAATCTGCCTTAACAAGATGAAACAAAAAATAAATGTTATGCACGCCTGGAGAAATGCTCTTCCAGAACATAAATAAAGCATCCAAAATGGATTTATATGACATGTTAAATGTTATGCACGCATGGATAGACATCATTGGCGGCAAGCGAGGTTAAGAAGTTAGATGTTTTTCTAGTTTTAAGACTTGAATTCATGAATAAATAGAAGGCGGCGTTGAATACACAACAAGAGAATGATTATTAACTTCTTGTAAAGCGATGAGATCACAAAACCTACGTACAACAAACTAGTCTAGGAGAAATACAATACATACAACCCTTCAAGGCAAAATAACTAAATAAGCAACAATGAGAAAAAAAAAAAAACAAAGGAAAAATCCCATGTTCATTCCTACATCACCTTTGAAGTTCTCTCTAAACAAAACTTGGAACCTCAGTGAAGAGAAGTTGGTAAAATATGAACATCTTATATAAAGGATAGAGAGACTTGTAGGCATTTGAAGAGTTTAAATTGGGAAACAGATACAAGGGCTCTGAAAATTGAAAGCAAAATGGGTGAGTTTGCACTAAAGAAAAAACAAGCAACACCATCTGCAAAGCCATCTTGTCTGCCTTTTTCCAGATGAAGAACACTTGATTGTGCCACACTTTAACCGTCTGAAAATGGAGAAGAGGGAGAAGGGTCATGATTAGAATTTGCAAAAGAAGAGTAGCTTTATCAAGTTGTTAGAGCATTGCACGTAAAAAGTGGGTTTGTGAAGTAAAGAAAGCAAGTTACCAAAATGAGAGAGACAAGGCAACTGCTAATACACACATTTGCATATTCCATTACACATGAACATGGAGGGAGACAGTGATGATGCATCAACTCAACTGATGCGCAGACATTGCAAATGCAAAAGGGTTATTTATGAAATTTCAAAACTCAGATGGATTAATGATTGTTTGAATTACGTTTGAAAACACTGTTACTATTATTTCAACAAGTAAAAATGCTTTTGTAGAGGTTAAAACGTTTATCAAATGTCCTTCTAATAAGTAATTCCACTGTTTTTTTCCTCTAAACCGAAAACCTTTTTTTAGAAATATTTTTTTATTTCAAACTCAAGATCAGCCTTATTTATTTCAACTAAACATTGTTTTTATTTAATTCATTAACTATAATATTAAAAATCTTTCAAAATTTTTGAAAAAAGTTATCTTTTAGTTAGGTTAGTACGTTAACAGGTGTTGCACGTCAATCTGTCAAGAGAAATATTGAACACGACTGGAGGTATATGTTCAAATTTTTAAGAAAACGAAACTATTAACATCGTGTTAAGGTAAAATTATCTTATTAATTCATTATAATTATGAATTATTTTAAGAGAAATTTTTAAAAAAATTAAAATGATTTATTAAAGTTAAAATTTTAGACATGACAAACCAATAAATTTTTTTTATTGTGAATCTGTAATGCTTACAGCCAATGCATCTTAAAACATTTTATTAATTGTCTGACAAAAGTAAATTGAATTAAATCTTCGACGGTTATTTTCATAGTTTTAGTCCTTTTACATCTTGCTTCCCCTGACCTTCCTATCTAAATGAATGGAATATGTTGAAGCACACAATTTTCAGACGAGCAATTTGCAAGTAAGTTGTTCATATGATATAAAAATTAATCGGAAGGTCCAATTACAAACTAAATTAAATATTTGTATGGTACATGATGTGGTTTTATTATCTCTCTCATTGTTCTACCTAAGCATGATGAGTAAGCATCCGATAGTTTTGAGATGGCAGGCAAGCCAAAACCACACTACAAGCAGAAGTCCAATTGCCAGCTCCCACAGAATCCTTCAACCATATTCCTTTCAGTTCATCACGATGCTGTGGAAAGGTGAACAGAGCATATTTATTTGCATTAGAAAAAATTGAAGAGAATGTTCTATAGAAAAGAAGTGATTGAAAAAGGTACATGAGACAGTTGCCTATACCTTCACTTCAAATCAGTGCGCATGTTACCAGCTAACACATTTCTGATCCTAGCTCTTCCATCAGTGGCAAAATTGAGCTCTCATCTCATCCAAGCAATGGATCTTCCGCAATGGATCTTCCAAGCCGTTGAGCTTCCTCATCCTTCACGAAGGACACAAGCTCCAAGTGAAACCGAGAAGGGTGGAATGGATCAATGCTGGTGTCCGCTAATAGAAATCCCATTCCAGTCCATCTCGGTTCTCTATGCCTGCACTCCTGCCAATTCAGACGTCCATCTGACAGTATCATATCTCAAGCTCGAGTCCAGCTGGCAGGGTGCAGGCATGGCCCAAGCCCCTCACCGGGGCCGGGCTAATCCAAAAGTTGCATCAGGTTGCTGTTGTGACTGCACAACAAGAAGAGGAAAAATGACAGTTAATAAGACACGATTCAGGATCTAAAATGCAAACTAAAAACAACGACCTGAGTCTCCAAGAACAACATATTAAGTTACCAGTTACATAAACAATGCACTTTCAGTCAATGTTTGTCCCAAGCCACTGGCCAGAGTTTGTTAAAAAATTTATTTCAATGGCAGAGGGATAACACATTTTTAACGAGAATATCAACTTCTTGGGCTAATACATCAGCTGACTGCTACCAAGAGCTGATAAGAAATCAAAACTAATGCTAGTGATTGGGGATCTACTCCCTATTCAACCTATTTATGGCAGTGCATTGATAGTCTCAACTTTTATTGCCAACCAAATTTACTATAACAATGTAGGCTAGAATTCTTGCAAAATGCTAGCACATTTGCAATTGCAGACAGATTGTTTAAGTGGTGATTGTAAGAAAAACCACCTTAAAGCTTCCAAGCATATGATAGTTCCACTAAAAACAGGGGCAAGTAACAAAACAAAGTATGAAACCTTGGCAAGGCATAATCAGAATGACCAAATAGTAAGGTCACAGAACAAATACGGTAGACTTGTATTTGCATGTTTGTTTCTGTAGCATCTTATAATTTCATATGAACCATACACTTGATTAATATTTTACTTTGTTTCATAAAGATGAAGATGAGCCACAGAGACATCCTACCCAACCCATCCCACTCCTAACCACTTCAGCTAGAGCCAATGCTTTCTCCCACAACAATAGACCTTCCACTGAAGCGCTCATGGACTCTTCAGACAGAAAATGAGAAATTGGGAAGTTGGAAAAGAGCTTGTCCCAGATAGGCCATCAGACACTTTTTTGCAATCAATTTTATCTTGCTTCCTGCTTATCTCCTATCCTTATTGAGTGTACCCATAAATATAGTTAAGAACTTGGAGAAACTCAAGAGAGACTTCTTCTGGGAAGTAGGTAGAAGAAAAAGAGAAAACCTATGTAATAGATGGAAAGTGTTTACTTGAGGTATTTGAAAAAGGTATATAGAGCAAGTAACTTGGAAAAAGGAATGCACTAGGAAATTGTCTTTGGTCAACATCATCTGAAAAGAAGGAAGGTTTTCCCTGTTATGGGATAACGTTAAATTTTAGGCTTCTCTTTATGCTTCACCATCATTGGAAATTAGAGAATTACTTTTTCTTTTGCTTTGTTTTTCTCTTTGTAGTGGGAAATAAAAAACATGTTTATTCTTTATAGGGGCAAAAACTATGAATAAAAACAGGGAAACAACTTCATTTGACTTGCAGAAAAGTTTAGTAACTAAAAGAGAGAGTGCAAAGATGCTTCTCTTAAGGTAACATATATAAAAGAAAAAAGAACATCCACAGCACAATTAAATGCAATAGATCCACTTTACAAGAAAAAGAATGACACTGGAGTTGTCATACCTGTGTAAAAGGTTGGTGAACATGCTCATGAGGATGAATGAAAGGCATTCCAGGATGCTGACAAGGATACTGTGAGGAATGCATATATATGGCAGATGCAGAGTGTGCACCAACATGATTTGGACTAAATGGTGTCATCATTGCTTCTGGATGACCATACCTAAGACCTGCAGGGTTTGACGGTGCAGCCCACGGCCCAGGAAGATGCTGTGAGAGAGGATGAGGCTGGTGCTCAGTAGAAATCTGAGGCCGATGACTAGATCCAAGTTGTGGAAATTCAGTGTTATAGTTTAAGGCAGGGGCATACATAGGCTGTATGGAATATGGTCCACTATTGAACCCAAACCCAGGATCAAATCTTTGCATATACCTGAAAGATTAAAAGAATAGATAATATATAACATGGTTATGAAAAGAAATAACGCCCAAACCTGACTTTGGAAGCCTAAACCGAATTTTCAGAACATAATGTCCCATGTATAAGCAAGATATCCAGCCAGAGGAAAAGCAAATAGAGAAATGGATAAAGAAATCAGAATGAAAGAGAAAGTGTGAGAAGATTCAGAAAGCAGCAATTAGTACTTTTTACTTAAATTGGAAACGAGCTTTGGATTAAATTGTAACTCTTTTTTTAAACCATTCTATCGATAGGCATTAATTTTTTTAAATAAACAGATCATAAAGAAATGAATATCAATTTAAAAGAGAAAACAGTTATGAGCCAAAGCATATTCCTTCACTGTTCTACCAGTATTTAGACATTATCCTCTAGAGAATTAAGCAGAAAGTTCAACCATCCTAAATAACCTTGGTAGTCTTGCAAAAAGTTCACAATATAAAATAATTGAAATAAACAAACTAACAAAGTACCTATCATAGCTTCTGTCATAATCAGGGTCCTTGCGATCAATTTCACGATCTCGAAAGATGGCCACCCTATTATTTGGTTTGTACCTACCAACTGGCTCTTTCTCTGTCCTACTTCTAGCTGACCAACTGCTACTTGAAGAAGAATCAACCAAACCTCTACCAGAATTTATATCAGAAACTCCGGAAACAGATTTCTCCTCCACCTTAGGCATTGCCACAGGACCATCCGGCAACTTTGTTTCGTTCTCTGGTTTTCTAATATCACCACCAATACTATTATTTGAGTTAAATATCCGAGCACGAGCCCTATTATATTCTTCTTTTCTTTCTTCCACACTCCTGGAACTGTTACCCTTCAAGGAATTAGAATTTGAATTGCTGACAATCTGAGATTTCTTCTGCGGCCTTTGTTTAATTGCAACCTTAACAGCCCCACCACTGTCTTCTGATGGTAAATTTACAGGAATGTCTGCCAAACGAATAAGAGGAAGCCTACACTCAGAAGTCTTCCGCACAATGATTCTGGAAGATCCATCGGGTAAATTATTATCTAATAAAACCATTGACTGCAGTGAGTAATGCTGCGCAACACGGTGTGCAGCCAAGCGTAAATATGAAGTAGGCAACTGCTGAAACTCTAATTGCTGCTGAGTAGGATCACGAATGAACTTTTCAACATCTTGCTCCATTCGCAGAACTGAACAAAAGAAATTAGAACTTTATTTTAAACAAAAGAAAGTAACACTAACCAAAAAATATGAGGGAAGTGTTAAATGAAGTCTTGCTCATCTATTAAAAGCATACACACACATAATGTTCCAGCCCATAAAAACATGTTAACTGATAGAAGGTAAGGATATGGCATTATAATCATAATGCTTAGCTTGATTGATTTCTCAATTTGCTCCACTTGACTGCCGCCCAGGTCTATGCAGTCTCACATTCAATAATATATGCTTCATAAAGCCTAAATCAAATTTCAGGTAGAAAAAGAAATCAATACATCATCTTTGACATCAAACATCAACCATTCCCATGATTCAGAATCAATATTTTTTGGGTCAGTCAGCCCTTGAGCAAACTAATATTAAAATCATCTAACAGCTTCAGCAAACTATCTAATAATGGAATAAATACAATAATATAATTCATTCAGAACTTTCTAGTCTTACCAAATATCTTTTCAACCAAGGTCTACAGTTTCTAACGTGATTAAATATTAATCTCCATACTATCTAACCCTCAGGGAGGACTCAATTCAATTTATCTTCGTGTATAAGGTGGGGTCATGTAGGATGAGGTGGGGTGACAAGAAAATCTCCCGGGCACCAAAGCCCATAGTATAAATTGTCTAAATTTTCTCCAATCATGTCTAGTTTCAACCATAACAAGAACAATACATTCTCTACATGATAAGCATAGCAAAGTTAAAACTTAAAACTAAATAGATAATAAACTTCCTTTAACTTTCATTTGCCTGAAAATCCCAAGATTAATTTTGTTCAAATTCACTACTTCTCTTCCGTTTTCAATTTCCTACATGTCATTCTTTTCTTCAAGAACACCATAAGACCTCCTAATCATTTAATATTTAGGAAGCTATGCCCAACTGAAGTGGCTTTCTGAAATTTATAGCAGAAAATCTTTCTCCACCATAATTCGATCATTATCATTCTTCATTATGCCTTCCCATAGATATTCAGAATAAATATTTTCCTAATTCAAAAATTTGGCATGCATCCTAACAAAGCCTCGAAATTTTACTCGAAAATGTTAAACTTCCATCTCCAATTACTTTGCATTGACATAATGTCTATGTTTCAAGCAGTAATTAATATAGAGAAAACTTACTAGAAAGGCGTTCGCGAGGGTTTTGCAGGGCTTCACGGAGAAACTGATCGACCTGATTAACAACGTCGTCGGAAACTTTTTCAAGTGATGAAGAGGAAACCAAAGAAGCGGAACCAGAAACGGGTTCAGTAAGCTGATGGTGAGGGTTTGAGTTAGAATCCAGTTTAGAGGAAGAAGAAAGGCCCAATCGGGTCATGGTGGCGTCCAAATCGGCAACCTCCCATGATTCCGGGGCTCCGAGATCGTCTGCCGCAGAGCCCTCCATCAGTCAATCGATTGAATTGAATTCAAATCAAATTGATCGAGATTTCTAGGGTTTTGAATTGGGAGAAGCAATAGGGATCATCAAAAAAGGAAGTGTTGGGAGGGAGAAGGGGGAAGAGAAGGATGATGAGGAGAAGGAGGCATACCAAGACGTGTCGTGAAGGAGAGGAATATCATAGAGTGTGAATGGAGATGATGCGATGATGCACAGAGAAAGAAAGAGAAGATAGATAGGGTTTGACAATGGCGTGCACAAGGTGGGTAGGCGCGTGTGTTTGCCAAAGGGATTATTTCTCACGTGTCTTCAGCTCTTTCCGGGTTTTATGATACCGACCCGACCCAGTATCATATTGAAAAGCTCGTAATTTAAAAGTACAATAAAATTTAAGAGAGTTACAAAAATAGACCTAAACTATGGTGGTTTAAAAATTATCCACCTATGAGAAATTTATATATAATAATTCTATACGTGATTTTGACACTATTTGACAACGTTCGATAGCATGTCCAATAGATTATAGTGTCTAAATTTTGAAAAAACAAATAAAATTTCAACATAACTTTTAATTTTCACCATCTTCATAAGTTAACTAACCCATTTATATGGTCAAATCTAGGTTAGTAGGGGTCTAATTTGGTATGCATGCTGTATTGTACCTTAAATTAATTAAAGATCTAAATCAATCTGCTGTTTTGCTTGGTACAAGACCTTAGAGTTTAAGGGGAATATATATATATATATATATATTGATTATATGGTTATTTTGTTATATAAGTATAAATGCATTTTGAATATAAAAATAAATAATTTTGATAAATGATACAATATATTTTTTAGATTTTTATTAAAAAAAAAAAAACTCCAAACAAAACTTATTGGAGAATATATTAGCCTTCCTCGTGTAAAGGTAAAAGAGATATGTAATGTACACAGCCTCTTCTTGTAATTCAACCAAACAAATTACAAATTAATTAAACAAACTTTTTAATATTAAAACGTATCTTTTAACCCAATAAACCCAATGGGATCAACTATGATAAGTAAAGGAAATATTATAACTTAAATTAATAGAATTCAAATTTTGACAATATTTTTTATATATTTATCTAATTAAATACGATAATTGATAGAGAGAAGTTAAAAATGAAGTTTTTAGGTAAATTTAATAATTGTTTTATCACTAGATTAAAATAAAATGAATATAAAAATATATTAAGTTAAGTTGTAATTAAATAACGATTAATAATATTACTATAACTGAAATGATTACGATTATGAGAATTACATAATAATCTTAAAATATGAATTTTACTCTTTATTATTTATATTATTTTCAACATTTAAGAAATATGAAAATGAATAATTATTATTGACCATCTCAATCTTTTTTTTTTTTCACTTATATGAGATTTTTACATTTTTTTTTTTATCTTCTCTCATCCTTAAGTTTTGAAAAAAATATCTTATCAAGTTTTCCAGTTAAAAATTCTGTTAGTTAATATCTATTAACCTCTATATTCCAATAAATTTATCATTTTATCCTTACTAACACATGTAAAAAATAACTAATTTTTAAAGGATAATATTAAATTAAATGATCAAATTATCTTTGAAATAAATACTAATATGTGTTAATATTGTTTATAAAAAGTAATTTTAATATGTATTAAAGGTAATTTAGTTATTTAATTTAATATTATATTTTAAAAATTAAGTCATTTTTTTATATGTGTTAGTAAAGATAAAATGATAAATTTATTGAAATATAGAAGTTAATATATGTTAACTAACAGAATTTTTAACTGGAGGATTTGAAAAGATATTTTTTTAAAACTTAAAGATGAAAGAAGATAAAAAAGATAAAAGTCTTCTATAAGTGAAAAGAAGGAAAAAAAGTTGGGGTGATGAAAATTATTTATCTTTAAAAAAAAAAAAAAGCCTAGACGAGTGGTTTAACGGGCTGGTTATTTTGGATCCGATTAGATTAGATTTTTGGCCATACTGGCTCTACGCCTCTACCCATTTGCTATTGATCGGGTTGTGCTGTAGCATCGCTGCCTCTGGAGTCTAGCAAGCAAAAGCAATCTCAAAATTGATTACAAACGAAACAGGGAAAAAATTTGTGAGAGGAGAGGGCGCCAATTGAAGCAGCGGTGATGAGGGGACTAGAAAGACTGTTGAAGCGCGGTCTGTCTCTTTCCTATCAACAGAGACTGCGTTTCTGCCAACCAAATCATGGCGGTGTTCTCTTTTCTTCCTCTAAAACGCTGTCGTGTTTGTCCAACGCGATCACTTCTCAGCATTCCACGTTACTAAAGCCTTTCCCCGTTTCTTCTCCTTTACCGTCCGGAAAATGGAACCATTTTCAAGGTCAGTTATCATTTGTTTCGTGTCGTGTTTGGTTGTTTGAAATTGGAATTTTTTTAAGAACATGAGCTTCATTATCATCCAATTATGATTGTGTGACCCCATTCAATGTTGCTAAACGCGGCCTTTAGGCTTTGCGTTTTATATTGAACATGTGATAAGCTTTCTTATTATGGTTATTGCTCTGTTGATGCAATTGCACAGGGCAGAGGAGGACGATGTTCATACAAACACAGTCAACACCGAATCCTTCATCTTTGATGTTCTATCCAGGGAAGACTGTTATGGAAGTTGGGAGTGCAGATTTCCCAAATTCTCGCTCAGCCATGAATTCTCCATTGGCAAAGGCCCTTTACGGCATTGATGGTAAACTTGTTTATTTATGCTCGTGTGCCTATAAGTCAAATGATTGATAAGCTCAACTTTTAGAAGTTGGAGAGAATACAGTCAATTTTGCTTTAATATATATTTCTTCTATTTTTTTTCATAACTATGTATATTGATTGTGATAAGTGAAAGATATTATGTGCAGCATCATTATCACTATCATTGGTGATTGTTTACTTGAATAGTGAAGAAATGAGCAGGGTTAATAGTCTTTGCTTTTGAATACAGGTATTACTCGGGTTTTCTTTGGTTCAGATTTCGTCACGGTAACAAAGTCAGAGGATGCTTCTTGGGATTTCCTCAAGCCTGAAATTTTTGCAGCAATCATGGACTTCTATTCTTCTGGGCAGCCACTGTTTCTAGACTCAGAAGCTGCTGCAGCCAAAGACACCGCCATTCATGAAGTATACACTCAAACCTCATTAGTTCATTTTTTTACAATTGTTAAGCTTGCTGGCTAACGATAATCAAATTAGTGTCAGACTTTGCCATTTCATCATTATTGTTGAACATGGACGTCTAAAAATGATCATAGGCTTCCTTTCTTTTTTAAATTTTTTGTTCTTTATCTGTGTGTCTATCATCAAGTGTTTCTTCACTAGCTTGGCTTGTTCTGTCATGGGAAGTTTTCAACTAATGTGTGTTTCAAACACTGCATGAACAAAGGGCCAAGTGGCAAAATTTTTGTCAAATTCCATTCTAGGTGGAAAGTAGAAAATTTATGCTTCTTTTGCATCATATTTAAAATGCATATTGCCTGAAATAGGAGGATTCAGATAGTTTCATAAACCTTCTTTGGAAGTTTTACATTTGTGCAACATTTTATTACTAATTGGCAGAGTAGATAAGCATTCTTCATTCGTTTTGCAAGCTATTTATCTTTTATGGAGATTAGACTCAAATCTTTTTTATTTGCTATACTGTCACATATCTCAGTAGAATGTAGTTAATAAGTGCTGAGAAAGCTTAAGAGACCCAAAGAATTGGGGATTCATCATCAGAATTGGCACTTTGAAAAATGCCTGTCTTTTATGAACATTTGATTAATATGATTGTGAGTTTTGCTCAATATGTGACCATTTAAATGTTTGCTAATGCAGGATGACTCAGAAACTGTTGCAATGATCAAAGAACTTCTGGAGACTCGCATTAGGCCAGCAGTACAAGATGATGGTGGGGACATTGAATACCGGGGATTTGATCAGTAGGTTTTTCCTTCATTTGTCTAAAATTATTTATACAACATCTGAGAATTTATTTAATGTGTGCTTTCACACACCCTTGTGTTTTGGCATTAATTGAAGTTTATGCGTATCCTTCTGTAGAGAAACTGGAATAGTCACATTGAGAATGCAAGGAGCGTGTAGTGGCTGCCCAAGCTCATCTGTCACTTTAAAATCTGGGATAGAGAATATGTTGATGCATTATGTACCTGAGGTAACATGTGACAACCATTTTTTTTAAGTTGTAGTTTTATGCATATATCGTAATAGTCTTGCAACTTGGCAGGTCATTTTGTCAAAACCAAAGGTTGGGTCTGTTTTTCATTGGGACGGTTTGCCGGGGACATTATATCCTACGTTTTTCTGACTAATAAATTTTCTAAGTTGTGGTAACATTCCATTGTTTCAAACATGAATACACCTCTACATCCATGGGTTAATGAAAATTGAAAGAGAAAAGAGTGTGGATGACAATCCGTATGCATGTTCATGATTTATTCATTATTACTCACTGATGCGTCCTGGTACGGAGGCACAAATTGCTTGCTATGTTGTGATCGGAAGCATGCACAAGTAAATGTGCACGAGTGTCCACTTCTTTAACTGATTTAGGTACATATAATAGACATTACTGAAATTGTGAGTATCAGAATATGTGTCCTTGCTAGGTCTATCTACCTTATCTATGCAGGTGGCTTGTGTTTTTGCCTTGGCCAACCTTTTCCACATACCTATATGTGGCTGCAACTGGTCTTCTGTTGGTTGAATTATAGATGAAATCAACTCTATGCTCTTCTTATTGCTTATGGAAAGTTTCTGCATAAACAGGTCAAAGGCGTGGAGCAAGAATTGGATGCTGAAGACGAGGAGGCAGCATTATCTGGCCAGATGGAGTAGTTGAGCCTTATAATTTGTCATCCTTGCATATAGCATATGCTCATCAGATGAATGGCTTCTGGCTTCTCGTTTACCTTCCTGAGTTCCTGTACAGGAGCAAATAAGGTTGTTGAGCTAATACACTTTCTTTGTAGGTAGAGGAATTTATGTTGTTCCTGTAAGGTAAGCTAATTGCAGAGCATAGGTATTTTGTGCTGTATTAATATTATATTTATATTAGTTGCGTGAAATATGACTGGCTTATCTGTAATCACAATACCTGTGTTGTGTGGCACAAAAGCTACTAAAATTTTGGATGTGAAACTCGATTGTTTTTGCTTCTCAAGATTATTTAGAAATAAATTTTATTCGATTGATGATGTTGTTCGTTGCAAGTATTGTGACTACAGAATCAATGCGAATGGTAATTGAAAGTTTTTGTTGGAGCGTTTAGCATGATTGCTTGAGTTATTCTCTGGCCCATTAATCGATGCTTGTAATCATTTGTACAACCCCATGTCGTCAAAAGTCGTTTTATAGTTGCGGTCCCCTGGGTTGTATTGTGGAGTCAAATCATTGATTCATCTTACTGTTGGTAATTGATGTTAGTTTAAACGTTTTCTCCAACTTCTCAGAATGATGTATCCGCACAACCCTGGGAATAATAAATTTTGCTGGTGCAACGAATGTTCTTGAACCTTTAAATCTCTCTTTTTTTTTTTCTGGGTCGGTGATATTTGATTTGCTTTAAGCCTTCAAAGCAAAATGGAGTTAAGATGCTGGTTAATACTGAATTTTCGTATTTTTATTTTCAAAATGAAAAAAAAGAAGTTCAAATACTGTATTTCTAAGATCTGAAGATGTGTTTATTACTACTATTATTATTTTTTTCTTATTGCATTGGAGTGGAATGGATGCGACTGTGAACTGTGTATGTGCAGGGGGCAAAGTTGTTTCATTGGGAAGCTGAATTCAGAAGTGCAGTAGTTAGGTGACACACGACACGACATGAATTTGCGTGCGACATTTCTTGCTCAAATTTTGTCGTTACCGCTTCTCTTGATAATAATATAAACTTCAACCATACTTTTACCACCTTTGCTTTGTCTTCACTCCACTTCAAGTTCATCTCTTTAACTAAAAGCAAATAATCTTTTATCGATTTTGACGAAAGACAGATAAAATTCTTCACCAACCATGAAACCTTCTTTAAGCTTGTTTGTCATGGAATGGATGAGTATAGCTTAGGTAGCATCAACGCCATACAAGCAAGTAGAATTCAATTTTTGAGTGGTCATTGTCCAGCGCTGGCTTCCTTTGATCTTATCCATTTCTCTTTAATTATTATCCTTCTCTTTTAACTCTATTATTCTCAGTAAAGCCATGAAACTTGTCTCTTTTTTTTTCTTCTTCTACGAGCAGTAAATCAATCCATTTCAGGAGGGGAGGGTAGTGATTGCGATGATCAAACGGTATGATCTATGCTGGTTAAATATTCACTAATTAAATAATTGGATTGTTTAATAATTTATTTATTTTTTCAATTTAAAAATGCATCCATAATTTGACCAGAAGCTCAGCCAATTAATTGACGTCAGACACACACATTCATGGACATTGCCTGCTGTTGCTGGCTCCTGCAAGACTCCAAAAAACAAGAGAGTTCCCAAACAACGAATGTCTATGCCTTACCGTGTCATGATCTCACATGACAAAAATTTGTGCTAACGTGATTACCATTCATGGAGTTCACAATTTTTCAATTACCCAATTGGGTATTCTAATCATTGTTATCAACATCTTGTTGAACTTTTCTTTAGCTTTTCTGTAGCTTCCACGCCTTGCCCTCGCCAAAATTTTATGCTAAGATGGCAACTGACCTTCTCTTGACTTTGATAAAATTATATTTTTTCCTCAATTTTTTATTTTCATAAATGATTTTTATTGGTTAAAAAAAAGCTTTTAACGGATAAAATGTCTACATCAAATTTAGAAACACCCATTATTTAAAAATTGACTAGGATCATTAGATAATTATTTGTAACTAATTTACTATAAATTAAATATATTTTAAGTATGGTATCATGTAGATGTCTGCATTTGAAGTCTAGATTTACGGCTTTCTTAATCTTACGTTCAATTATATAGTCACAATCTGAGTTGTCACTTATAAAGTAATCTTATATATACAAAAGATTTATGTAATTGTCACATGGGTATGATATGATATACACGTTTCATCTTCCATTTTAATAATTAAGGTAAGAGTATGAGAAATATAAATAAAATAAAGAGTTGCTTTTGACAAGAAATTTATTACCATTTGAACTAAGAAAAGGATATCTTATCCAATCGAACTCAGCATTTCAACATTCAAACTTTGATATTATTTAAACTGAAAATGATATCTTATCTTATCGAGATATTAAATATTTTTTACATCGTAACCATAACTTATGGCAATTAACTTTGTCACATTTTTACACTCCACTCCTTTTTACTCTAAAATCATCTTTATTTGAATCCTACTATCCGATTTTTCAAAATTGATCATTAATCTATAAAATTCTTCATGAAAGCGTGTTGAAGACCATTTGAGAGGTAACGATACGCCATTTATGACAAATACCTTGGGTTTGGGTTAAAGCTGACTTTAGGTTGGTATCTTAAAATGTAAAAGAAGAGGAAATCCGATCTGTCCGAATCATAGAAGGTGGCAGCAACACTTTTGGAACAGAACACAAGCAGTAATGTCGATGGCACACTTCCAGCCAAAGCCAACACGCGCACTTGTGCTCTCTTGCACGTTAACTCCACAAGAACTCCGGCTTTAGCGCTTTTCACCCGTATAAAAGCCACCAGCAAACAAGCCACTCACCCGCCAGTCAAAAACCACCCTTAACCGCACCCAATTCACCACCTTTATTTCTTCTCCAACAAAACATAATACATCCATATTCCAATATCCATTCGTTCAACTGTTGGTGATCATCGGGTGACAAGTGACAGCATCAACTTGTAATGGCGTGGACGAATTCTGGGTTGTGGGAATTGAGGCCTCTGGTGCACTTGTTGTTGCCGCTCAGTGTTCATTGGATTGCTGAGGAGATGACAGTTTCTGTCCTTGTTGATGTTGTTACCAATGCTTTGTGCCCTGGCCAGTCTACCTGCTCTGAGGCTATTTACATTAGCGGCATTCAACAAACGGTAAGATGATCTGTTATGCCTGAGCTTTTGTATACGTGTTCTTTTCTCTCTCTTGTTTTTCTAGTATTTGAGTTTGTTTGGTTTGTGAGAAAATGGAGGAAATTGAGGTGGGATGTTTAGAGATGGTTGAATTCTGCGGTTATGGTTTACAAGTTTTGGAATTTCAGATGTTTTGTTATCTGGTTTTGTGGATTCTTTTTTTTAATTAAAAGATGAAGCTTTCTTGCTTGACCGAGACGGTTGGACCAGTTCAAACCTTGTTTCTCATTTCTCTTTTAACTTGTGTTTTCTTGGATACCAAACAGAGTGTTCTGTTTCCAGATCATCAAAAAATAAAAATAAAATCTCAATTAAGCTAAAACTGGTATAACTCTGTTGATTGGATATGTAGTTATTCTTTGGTGCAATTGTAAGAAATGCTATTTTTCCTGCAATATTTTCTTGGGAACTGGCTGTTTACTGCTTGTTTTACTTCCATAATTCTGGAGTTGATCATGAGAGTTGCATATTTTTTTAAGCTCAAGTAGAGATGAGATGACCCTTTATGCCCTTTTTTATAATTTCTGCTAAGAAATAAAATTTATTTTCTCTCCCTCATTTCCCGGTTTTGGAGGTCTGGACAATGCCTTCATTAGGTGACATTATTTTTCTGCAGTTAACTGTCTGCCTTCTACTGTTTTTTCCTACCAATAATTCGATAGAGACGGATAATTTAATATCTGCCTTAAGTCTCCCTTTGAAAGCTGATGGTGACAATGATACTATGCATCGGTACACGTTATAACAAGAGTGCTTTTATTTTCCCCAATTTTTAATATTTAATGATCTTATCTGTGGAAGGTTGAATTTGTATGATCATTGAAAACTGATGCAGGGTCTCAGATCTTCTCCATGAGTGGTCCCTGATTCGATAAATAAAGCAAGCTTAGGTTGCAGTTAATTTATTGATTGCACGTTTAGTTTTCCTACTCTCCAACAGAAATGAGGAAACATCAAACATATAGTAAGCTCGTGCTTTAAGTTGTCCTTTCTTTGTCAGTCGGTGCCAGGTGGGAGGTGCACTGGATCAGTTTCTCAAAATTTTCTTCAAAAAGAAGGGTAAATATTATTGGGGATTACTCTAGGAAGTGGGCTGGTTAGCTTGATACTGCAATGATTGTTTTGCATGGTATAACCTTTAAGTGGAGTTAGATGAGTGGATCATATTTCCGTGTAGTATAAGAGCACTTGGTTTCATCATGTGAGTATGGGTCCCACAGATGCCAAGTATGTGGTCTGCTAAAATTTTTGGTGCAAGTTGTTTTTCAGTTGCTAGAACTTACCTTTTGTTTTTGCAATTTGCTAAAGAATGGATCTCATGATTACCATTTGCATCTTACATTTAGTAGGCCAGATCAAGTAATAAAAGTGGGGCAGGAGATAATTATAATGTGAATGTCGAGAAGATCTTTCAGTCAAGAAAAATGGAAAAGAAATAGAGTGGTCAAGTCACTAAGATCCTTTCTCCCACTAATTTTTCAGATGCTGATTCCATATTTACCGTTCTTCCATGGATAATTGAAAACATTGATGATACACCTAGACTTTGAACTTGAATTTTCCGTTGTGTTCAAACAATATGCCTTATGCTGATTTTGTCTTTTGTTGTGTATTATTTAGATTTTGTGGATTAATAAGCACTCCTGTGTCTTTGTTAATATTGAGAATGTCATGGATAATCATGACCATTAGAGAGAAAAAGAAACAAGCAATGCTGTGGGGATTTGAAGAATAACTGCAGAACATTGGGTGATTGTAGGAGCTGAAGGAGATAGTTTTAGTTTGTGACAGTTTGACTAAGTTTAGTGCCACTAAGGACTTTTTGTGTTTGTTTGAGCCTCCAAAAACAAGAGATGGCACAAAAGATAGCACTTTAATCAATGTTGTAAGAAAAATATTTGATAATAGGAATGATTTGGTAGATGTTCATGTTCACGACGTTGATTAATTATGTTATTTGGAATCAATTATTAATGATAATTGAAGATTAGAAATTAAAATTAAAAAAAAAAAAAATTCAAGAACAATTCTCAGACATTCGTTTGTTTTGCAGGTTGTTGGAGTTTTCAAGATGGTGGTACTTCCACTTCTTGGGCAGCTTGCAGATGAGTATGGGCGTAAACCCATGCTCCTTCTCACTGTCTCCACCTCTATATTCCCTTTCGGTAAGCTGTAGAGGAACATCTGTCAGGATTCATTTTACTCATTTGTATAAAGCTTTGAGTCTTTTCATTGTAAGCCATGCTATTAACTTTCTTTTCAGTTTTAAGTGGGAAGGATCATGTGGAGGGGGCTCGGGGTTGTGGGATATGACATTATGTCAAAGTTGAAGACTAATTAATGCCAATGTTTTGGTTATGTAAGTAAAATAGGAGATATCAGCTGATGTGATGTTTTCCAATAAGCTCTTTGGCTGAAGCTAAATTTACTTTTCCATGAATGGATCACTGAATTTGACAAATCATGTCTTTGCATTCACGATAATTACTCAAGTATATGAATCAAACTGTGAGAGTCTTCCCACACATATCTGCTACTCCAGTATTTGCAAAGAAATTAATAATCCAATCAAGATTGTGAATAATATTTACACTTTTCTTTTGACTGTCTTTTCAGCTTTGCTTGCTTTTAATCAGTCTAGAGATTTTGTGTATGCCTACTATGTCCTTCGAACGATATCATATATCATAAGCCAAGGCAGTATTTTCTGCATTGCTGTTGCTTATGCGGTAAGATTTATTCCTCATCAACAGTATTCATGGATAGGGCATGTTAGGTATCACATCTTCCCTTCCTCTGTTAGGCAGATTTTGTCGACAACAGCAAAAGGGCTGCAGCATTTAGTTGGATTACAGGCCTCTTCTCTGCGTCACATGTCCTAGGAAATCTATTGGCACTTTTTCTTCCTGAGAAGTGCATTTTCCTGGTATGTTAGTGCTGTAAACCAGTCATGCTCTGGGGTCTTTGATTTTTTTTTTTAATTGAATTTATCATTAAAATCTTAATCCTTTTTCATTATGGTTCATTTCTCAGGTTTCAGTAGCTCTGCTCATCTTTTGTCCAATTTATATGCAATTCCTTCTTGTTGAGACAGTTGAATTGGCTCCAAGGAGAGACCAAGAATCATCTTGGTTGAGCAAGGTCGTTATGGTTCTTGATAGACGTTACAAATCAATGCGAGATGCTGCATTAATAGTTATTTACAGGTAATCTTACTTTTATGTTCTATGTTTGATAATACTTGGTTATCATAACTACTGTATCAATCTATTAACTTATTTTTCTTCTAAAATTATGATGCCAAAAATTTTCCTTCATAGTCTGGTTAATGAGTTTCAATTTTTTCCCTTATTTTTCAGTCCAACACTTAGAGGCATTTCTTTTGTCTCCTTCTTTTACGAGTTGGGAATGTCCGGCATCAGTACTATCTTATTTGTAAGTTACCATCAATATGGTAATGTTAATCTTATTATTGGAATCATATAACTAAAATATCCTATTTTCCAATAGATTTACACCAATCTTATTGTAGAAATTATCAAGATCAATAATTGGACCATGCTAATTAAAAATACTTCTCTTCCATTTAATTAAATAATAGTGAATTTTGAAACTCAGCTAACTTGTTTTCCATTTAATTTATGTTTTGACTGGATATTTCTACTTTTGCAGTATTATTTGAAGGCGGTTTTTGGTTTTAACAAAAATCAATTTTCTGAAATTCTAATGATGGTGGGAGTAGGTTCAATTGTGTCTCAGGTATCTGCTTTCAGTTGAGATTATTTTGTTCTATCTTTTGCTTTAGGAGATTGAAGACTTAAATATGCCTTTGTTGATGAAAATTATGAGATTTTCTAAGCCATATGTTCAGTTCATGAAAAGGAACTGTATGCATTATCCTATAAACATATCTAATAATTTGTTCAAGTCTTCTTTCTATTCTCATTCTTTACCAAGTTACCATGGGTTTTCTGTTTATTTCTGTTCACTGAAAAAAAAAAAAAAAAGGAAGGAAAAAGGAGTCCTGATATTCACCATCATTGGTGTTTTAGTGAGGATTCGACATTCCTTCTTGTTTGTAAAATTGGAGTTCAAATTTTAGGTTTTTAAGTAATTATATGAACTTAGTTTGACCAWTCTAACTTAAMAAAGTAATATATGTTTTCTCTGAATATATCTCAAGTCCTTGGGAAATGTATGCCTAAGATATGCTTTCTACTCTACTTTGTTTCTAGATTTTGGTGCTTCCTCTGCTCAATCCATTTGTTGGAGAAAAAGTGATACTGTGCATTGGCTTGCTTGCATCAATAGCTTATGTGAGTTGCCTTATTCTATCAGCAATTAGAGGAAAACATCATTTTTAGTTTTATCATTATTATTTTTTAAATTTAAAGGAACATGTAATGAATTGCTTCTTCCATGCAGGCATTGTTCTATGGATTGGCATGGGCATCCTGGGTATGTTATTGAGGCAATTTTGCATTTTTCTGTATTGTTCATCAAATTTGAGGAAATATCATCTGTCATGAGAAGATTGAATTACATCAGGAGAACTTTATATAGAGATGCGCGCATTAGATTTTCTAGTTTTGTCATCCTTATGATGATGCAGTTCCATATAAGTTTCTTTACCATCACTAACAAGAAGTCATTGCATAATGCAGGTGCCATACTTAAGTGCGTCATTTGGTGTCATTTATGTCCTTGTGAAACCTTCTGTGAGTACTAGAACCTTAAGTCTATGTTTTCATGTCTTAAAATATCGACATTGGTGTTTTATCTAATTACTTAGTTCGTTGAATTCAACTTTAACGGTCTTGCCATTTCCGAATATGCAGACTTATGCCATCATTTCCAAAGCTTCAAGCTTAAACAATCAGGTTTGCAAAACTATCTCAATACTGTTTTATTCATATATCATCTCCTCCCCAGTTTCTTATTTTGTATGTTTGTTACAGGGAAAGGCACAGGGATTTATTGCTGGAGTGCAATCAATAGCAAGTCTGTTATCACCAATTGCAATGAGTCCATTGACTTGTAAGTTTAAATTTTTTTTCTCTTCCTTTGAATGTATGAACCACTTTTAAATCACATTGCTTAATCTCTGAATTCGTATATCAGCATGGTTCCTATCAAGTGATGCCCCTTTCAACTGCAAAGGTTTCAGTATCGTTGTCGCGTCTGTATGCATGGTAATCCAGGACCCTTCTATCTGTATGTCATATTTATCACTCTCGGTCACATAACCAAACGTTTCAATTTTCTCAGATGATTGCCTTGTGCTATGCTTGCATGCTGAAAACAGAAGAATATCCAAGCAGTAAGAAAGAAGAAGATATTGAAACACCACTTCTATGTGACAGCTAATTGTATCATCCAATCCTAGTAGTTTATAAATTAGTCTTATGAGTTGTGAGGAGGAAGTTGTAAATATTAGGCTTTCTTTATAGAGAAGTTGTAATTATGAGTGCAAACATTGTTTTGTTTATGCAGTTTTCCTGGGAAAGTTGCTGGGAATCATTGCTTACAACTTTCACCAGTTAGCATTAGATTCAGGGACCCTAAATCCCTTAAAGTTTGTCATATATCAAACTGTCTCATTTGGATTAGGAGCATTATAATCGCTGATTATCCATTTTTTGAGTTTCATGAAAGTGTACCGTATCCGAAATGCTTTTATTTTGTAATATGAGATATAATAATTATCAAATAATTGCCCTTACAAAACAACCAGAGCATTACCCAAATACACTAAAATGGAACCAGAATAGTTAAATTGTATTTAAAAAAAAATTCATCTAACTTCTAATAATGATTCTTATATGTATAATGTTTTGAACGAATAAAACTGTTCCGCTATATGTTAAATTCAACTAGAGCGTTATTGAATTTGTCGAGAAACATGACAATCAGTAAGTGGCGTTGGATAGTGCATTGAATTTCACCTTAATGACTAGATATAGAAGTCTCATGGAGCTACTGTATATACCATCTTATATATTATTTATTGAATACTAAATATTATGTTTATAATATTAAGATTAATAAATAAAACAAATAAAATAAAATACATATCATGATATTATCGGTCTTGGAGTGGCGGCCGTTTCACAACTAAGATTTTTCCCCTGTAAGCAACGCGAGAGAAAAAAAGAGGGGAAATTTGAACAAATATCCCAAATTAGGAGTGGCATTGCAACAATAGCCCTCAGTCCCTAATAATAATTAACCAATCCGAAAAGAAATAATAAATCGAAAATGCCCCTCTTTCTGCAACAACTCTCCTTTCAGTTTATGAAACATCACTTCTATGTGACAGATAATTGTATCATCCAATCCTAGTAGTTTATAAATTAGTGTTTTGAGTTACGAGGAGGAACTTGTAAATATTGGGCTTCCTTTGTAGGGAAGTTAAACATTATTTTTGTAACACGTCGGTCCATTTATAAATATTATCTACTTTAGACACAAAGTCTATCACGATTTTATTCTCGGACTTTACAATCCAAAGAACTTTCAACAGTTTAAGAAGCTCATAGAGTACTTAACTGATCTAAACATATTATTCCTAAGCAAATGTGGTATGTTATATTCATCCCCTCATTTTGAACCCAACATCCTCAATAGCACACCATTCTTGGACTACTTTGAATATCCACACATTTTTTATTAGAACCTGACTTGATACCATTCTATAACACTCTGGCCTATCGTTGAATATTGTCCGCTTTAGATATACAGTTCGTCATGATTTTATCCTTGGATTTTATAACTCAAAAGGCATTTAACAACTTAAGAAGTTCACAGGATACTTAACTGATTTAAACATATTATTTTCAAGCAAATGTTTATTTAAACATATTATTCTCAAGCAAATGTGGGATGTTACATTATGTAACCGTGGTTCACTATCGAATATTGTCTACTTTGGATATACAGTCCGTCACCATTTTATTTTCGGGTTTTGTAACGTAAAAGGCCTTCAACAACTTAAGGAGCTCACATGGTATTTACCTTATTTAAATATATTATAAGCAATATGAGATGTTACATTCACCTCTCTTTCAGGCCCAACGTTCTCGTTGATATACCTTTCTTGGGTTACATTTAAAATCTATATATTTTTTATTAGGATGAGCTTTGATACTATTTTTTGATTTGTGTGTCATCATTACACGGTAATTCAATGGTACTTATCTTGAATACCTTGAACCTATAAAATTTTGGTTCAAGCATAATGGATACGTCTATTATGAATAAAATCTAGTGAGATTATGAATAAAATCTAGTGAGGGTCACCTCTTGAAGTTTATAGATACTAAGTGTCATACCGAAATAATATGTTTAGTGTGGGCCTCCAGCCGATGGCTGACGATGTCAGTGCACCTAAAAAATTCGACCGAGATCATCTCTTGAAACTTATTAGCGCAAAGGTCCATCTCAGCGAAAGCTGTTGAGAGTTATTACCTCTTACAATTATCACCAGTCTGCATTAGATTTAGGGACACTAGATCATTCAAAATTTGTCAAACAAGGAGCACTATAATCTCTGATTATGGAATAGTCGGGTTTAAATAAGTAAATATTATCCATTTTTTGAGTTTCAGGAAAGTGTACCTGCTCAAAACAGTTTCACTATGTGACATGACATATGATAACATCAAATTATCACCGTTAAAAAACAACCACAAAAATTGTAGCCTGAGCATGACCCAGAAATAAGAGACCACCGGAAATCATTAAAATCAAAAGAGAAAAAGGAATTTTAGCAAAAATAGTTAAATTTAGAGTTTTCTAAGATACTTTTCTCATAAATATTAATATAACCCAATAATGATTTAAACAATAAACGTGTTCTTTTATACATTAAACTTAACAAGAATATTATGGCAATCTCATGGAGGTCTCCTATCTTATAATATTATTTATTGAATAACGTTATCAAAATATTTTTTTTATAGTATTGTTTGTTGAAAAAATATTTTCTTTTTCTCACGCCACCACACCACCCCCCCACCCCCCAACCCAAACACCCGGGAAGTATCCGGGCAAAGCAGATTAGATTGTACACTGGCTGAGTTAGACTGTGTTCTGTTATGAAACCTTAAGCAACAGGAATGGAAACTCTGTCTCTCTCACCCACCGTCTCTTTGAATCTCCCACTGAAACCCATCAAAATCCAGCTCCAAGCTTCACTTAACAGCTTCAAATTTTCTACTTCACAAAATAACAACACTTGCTTAACTCATTCTTTCTCTTCTTCTACTTCTTTAATTTCTATACCCACATCAAGAACAACTGCTTCATCGTCAACTACAACTACTACTACACGTTTCACTTCTGATTCTTTGTCTTCTACTATTACTGATAAGCGCCATTGGATGGTGCTCATGGAGACACCTCCGCAGGGGGTTAATAGTAAGACGGAAGTCATTGATTACTATGTCAAGACTCTAGAGAGAGTTTTGGGCAGGTGGATTTGGTTTAAATGGTTTGTTTTTACACCCTTTAGTGTGTGTTTCCTTGTTTTGTGTCTGAATTTTGTTTCGGTTGTGGTTTTGTGCAGTGAAATGGATGCGCAAATGTGTATATATGATGCTTCTTGCGATACCAATTTCGGGTTTTGTTGTGATATCGATGAAGACGCTTCTCGTGAGCTTGCTCGTGCGTTTTTTCTTGTCTCTCTAACTGTTTTTGTTATTTGGTTCTATGGTTGTATGTGGAAAAGCAATATTATTTATGATTCTTTTTGGTGATTTTGAAATGGGTGCTTTAGATATTCTCAAATTTTGACTGTATGTGCTATATCTAGTAATATATATGGGATTCATTCAGTTTTGCTGTTTGAAGAAGAGCAATTGAGGTTTCAAAATAGCTTTTGAATGCTTTGCTTTGATAGTTGATCTATATGGTGTTGTAGGTTTGCCAGGGATATTGTCTGTTAGGCCTGACCCAGATTATACTTCTATTAAGAAAGATTATAGTTGTTCAAATATTCAGTTGAGCAATCTACCTAACTCAAAAATTGGAGGTACACTATTGTTTCCCAAGGGGAGTACCAAATACTGGCTTGTTCGAATGGACAAGCCTGGGGTTGGTGTTGTTACAAAAGCACAAATGGTTGATTATTATGCTCAAATACTCACCAAGGTCTTGGGAAAGTAAGTATGAATGATTTAGCGTCAACACTATCTGACCATTTTCATCATTTTGCTTCTCTTGCCCTGAAGCCAAACTATTGATTTGATGCAGCGAGAAGGATGCACAAATGTGTATATATCATGTTTCATGGCAATCCAACTTTGGGTTTTGTTGTGAACTTGATGAGGAATGTGCACGGGAACTTGCTGGTAAGCGTCTGCTTTTATCCGCTACAACCCGCATTTGTGATATATATATATATATATGTGTGTGTGTGTGTGTGTGTGCAGCTTGAGCTCATCTCTTCTATAATGCAGGTGTGCCTGGTGTTTTGTCTGTCCAGCCAGATGACAATTTTGGTTCAGAGAACAAGGATTATGGAGGTTTGTCTCTTTGCTTAATTTGGAAAATTTTCTTGTTATATTTGTCATTGCAGTCCTAGACAGATATTGTATCATCTGTTTCCCTTCTAGCTTAATCTCTTCTCTCAGCTTAATTTGTGGCCTTTGAGGAACTGAGGATTGCACTATTCTACCACTCAACTAAATTTTCTCTCTCTTGCTGTCACCTGCTCGTAAATTTTTCTAAATATTGCGGCAACTCACCTCTGGCCTTGAGGAACAAAACATTCCACTATTCTACCACCTTGAACTAGATATAACGTGTATCTATCCACAAAGGAAACATCCCACTTAACCCCCTTAATGAGTGGGATAATACATACAACTGCCTGATCGAGATAATTAAGGTCTATTGTCTAATATACCTTGTGATCTTTGTCTATTGTCTATTGCCTCCTGAGCCAGAGCGACTGCCCCCTCTTTTGGATGTACTCTCACTGGGGTCATCTCGCTGAAAATTCTGATGATTGCCTTGGGATTGCTCTTAGCAACTTTAAGTCTCACGAATACTGTGCTCAATTTTATATGGCATCCTGAGCTACTCCACAGTCCATCCAACTTGTAACTTAGCAATTGCTGTTATATCTCACTTCATGGACTGTTGATGAACTTGCTGGGGTTCTTAGAACACAGTTCTCGTTTAATAATTTTCTTTGAATAATTCTTTTGGTTTGACGAACAATTTCTTTGACTACAGAATTTCTTAACATGTAGTAGATTAGCATAGTTTACACTATCAAATAACTTTCTTCCTGTGGTAAATGAGTAATTGGTAAAAGTCCTTGATTTCAGTCGAGAATATACATACTAGCTTCCCAGGTTATAGGTTTTAGAAGCAGCTCCAGTTTAGAACTTAACCGTCAAGGGAAAAGTGAAGATTTTTTCTGGGTAGAAAAAAATAAATAAAGAGTAATTGGCGGCTAAGAAATCCTACAAGATGCTAACATCATGGTAATATAAGTTTTTTTGCACTTTCAATTTTGATTTTATAAGAAACCAAGTGCCTGTTTTTCTTTTTTTTCCTTTCAATTTCATCAGATTTAGTCTCTGTATTTTC